>JAOWMA010000143.1:0-118153 GCA_025962755.1 Colletotrichum tropicicola
GCCAGTGCCAGTGCCAGTGCCAGTGCCAGTGCCAGTGCCAGTGCCAGTGCCAGTGCCAGTGCCAGTGCCAGTGCCAGTGCCAGTGCCAGTGCCAGTGCCAGTGCCAGTGCCAGTGCCAGTGCCAGTGCCAGTGTGGCCATGCTGGAAGGTGGAAGTACCCGTCCGCGGCCTGGACGGTTCTTCGTCGTTGCCGTCTCCCATTCTCGAAACAGCGCTGTTGCCGGGCATTGATGAGACAGAGACATTTGTCAGGACGCTTCCATGTGGGATTCACATTACGATACTTTTTCCAAACATCCAAACACGCCGCCAATAGTCTGGTTTGCGGCTGCGTGCCGCGACGCCCGTCCTTTCCGCCGACGTCCGACAGATTACTTTTCTGGCCGCTCCTGACTGAGGCGTTCCCCTCTCATCTCGTTGCCGTCGTCAGTGGGCAGTCATCCATCACAAGACTCACGGCGGTCACCAGACGCAGACGCAGACGCAGGCAAAAACACAAACGAGCAAACCAGGTCTAAGGACGCTCCGATGATGTCTTCAGAATTCCTCTGTTGCCCAGCGCAAGTCTCGCAATGGGTCCCGTGAGAGCCAAGCCCCCCATCTCGTCTTTCCGGTTGTGTCAATTGGGCTTGCACCTGCATTTGCATCTGCATCTGCTCTGCGTCCTGATCTAGGTCGGTCGCCTGGCCCGCACGGGTGAAAGGGACCAGACCCTGCGTGGCTATGCCCACTAAATCTGGCTTGGGTAAGGCGTGTGCCCCTGCTACAGTGACGCCCGCGGTGGGGCCGCGAACCGCTATCTCCCCCCAAGCTGCAGTGGGAAATCTCGCTGACAGCACGCTACGATCAGAATTGCGTCACGCTGCTTCGGGTGCTTGGGGGGGAGCTATCTCACTTAGGTAACCGCCAGAAATTTCTACGCCAGCGGCGAACCGACGCGACGGAAAAAAATTGAGATTGACCGGACGAACAGACCTCGACATTGTTTGGTTTCCGAAAACCGCTGGAAAGATTCTCAAACACACTTGCCGTCAATTGAGACCCTCAGCCTCCCTCACTCGCTGAAGCCTCAATTCGTTGTTTTAACTTCCCAGCAGTGTCACGCCGACGACCGACGACAACTCGCGGGAACGTGGTCGGCGCGGCATCTCGGATCGCGCCGCTTGGACCGAAACCCACAGACTCGACTCATCTGACCTTGATAAACCCCCTCACCGGTCCCGAAACGACCTCGCCCATCGCCGACGAGCTCCCTTTGCCGTCAACACTGTCGCCTGCCACTGAGAGTTTCCGCGCCAGGTCCCCGCGAGGACACAGCCGGATGCATGTCGCCCAGCGGCGATCGCCTCAAGGATGAGGTAAGGCAGCGACGCCTGACAGACTGACGGCCCCTCCGACCTGCTTGTCGCCGTCGCCGTCGAGTGTCGAAACGTCACGATGCTTACACTTTGTCCGCCCAGGGCTCCCGCCTGCAGGTTGTAACGGCCGGCGCCACCGCCGGTCTGTTTGCACGGTATGCGCCATCGTCACCTGCCAAGAGTCAATGTCGTGACTGACGCTGACTTCTTTGCGTGCCCCCAACAGCTTTGTAGTAGCTCCCCTCGATGTCGTCAAGATCCGCCTCCAACTGCAGTCGCACTCGCTCTCCGACCCTCTGTCGGTCCAGTCCGCCAGGGGCGGGCCCGTGTACAAGGGCACCCTGAACACCATGAAGCTCATCCTCGCGAATGAAGGCATCGCAGGACTGTGGAAGGGCAACATTCCCGCCGAGCTGATGTACGTCTGCTACTCGGCAGTCCAGTTCACGACGTACCGCTCGACGGCCCAGCTGCTGCAAACCGCCTTCGACAACCGGCTCCCCAACGCCGCCGAGTCCTTCATATCCGGGGCCGCTGCCGGAGCTGCTGCGACAACGGCCACATATCCCCTCGACCTGTTGCGAACTCGCTTCGCTGCCCAGGGTAATGACCGGGTGTACACCAGCCTTGGGCGCGCCGTGGCCGATATCTACCGAGACGAGGGCACACGCGGCTTCTTCCGCGGGCTCGGACCCGGCGTGGCGCAGATCGTCCCGTACATGGGCATATTCTTTGCATTATATGAGGGACTGCGCCTTCCGCTAGGTGATTTGCAGCTCCCGTGGGGCGGTGGCGACGCCACTGCTGGCGTTGTGGCCAGCGTGCTGTCCAAGACGGCCGTTTTCCCGCTCGACCTAGTGCGGAAACGCATTCAGGTCCAGGGTCCCACGCGGTCTCGGTACGTGCACAAGAATATTCCCGAGTATCCCGGAGCGGTGCGTGCCATGCGGATGATCTTCGCGAATGAGGGCGTTCGGGGGCTGTACCGGGGTCTGACGGTCAGTCTCATCAAGGCCGCACCGGGCAGTGCAGTCACAGTGTGGACGTACGAGAGGGTTTTGAGATTTTTGATGCGACTCGACAACTCTGATGAGAACCGGTTTTGAGAAAGTCAAAGAAGCAAGTATAGATGAGAAAAATGATACCCCAGGTAGAAAACGGATTTGGGAATATTCAAGATAGAAATCGCAGGGACCGGCACAAGGCTTTTGCCGTAATACTTTCTCTAGATCAAGAGCTAATTACATTGGGGAGAAATCCCCCGAAATGATGAAGACCGAGTAAAGTTCATGGCAGTAGCGAATCTGTAGTATCCGCAGTCGAAACTTGACTGGCGAGTGAGAAGGAGTTAGATTCCACCAAGAAAAACACCTCCGGCTTCTGAGCAGGTAGCATTAGAAAAGTTGGTCTATTGACGCTGAACGCAGACTCGCTTAGACAACAACCAGCTGAATCGACAAGCACGCAGGATCCAAAATCCACTGGAGCTCCATCAATAAAGAACCCCTGCCCCCCCTTTTTCAATTCTGCAGCGCCCCGTTCTCCTTCAGACCGGCCACCTCGCCGGCGTTGACCCGGTCCGCCCTCTCGGTGCACTCCTCAATCACCTTCCAGAACATGGGGATGTCGAGGCCGCGGGGTATCCTCACGCCCTCGCTGCCGGGCTCGAGCAGCTTCGCGACGGTCCGGCCCAGCTGGGCCTTGCCCTCCTTGGCGTCCTCGAGCGAGCCCTCGGTGACGACGGTCAGGTCGAAGCGCTCGTGGTACTTTACGCAGTTGCCCTTCTTGGTGTCGAAGTCGTGGAAGGGGATCTCGTGCTTCGTGCCCGTGAGCACGGCGGCCACGGCCAGCGGGTCGTGGAGGGGCGGGCCGGCGGTGATGCCGAAGACGTCGCTGATGTGTCGTCAGTTGTGTGTGTCCGTCATCACCGAAGGGGAGTTTTTTTAGCAAAGAAAACGTACCTGTAAGTTTTCGCGAAGAACATGAGGAGCTCGACCAGCATCTGGCGCAGCGTCGTCTTGCCCTTGCCCGTCTTCTCGCCGTCCTTGCCGTAGAGGAGCAGCTCCCGCACCTCCTCGGTGGCGAGCACCTGATGCGACAGGTCGAGCGGGACGAGCGTCGTCTTGGCCGCGAGGGCCTTGTTGTGGAAGACGCTGGCGGCGGCCTCCGGGTCGATGATGATGTTGAACTCGGCCCAGGGCGTCCAGTTGCCGACCCTCGCGACGCCGTCGACCTTGCCCATGACGATGTCGGTGAAGCCGTCGCCGATGGCGCCGCCCATGATGCTGAGCCCCTTGATGTGCGGCACGAGCCCGGGGTACTTCTCGAAGAGCTGCGCGACGTTGGTCAGCGAGCCCGTGGCGACGAGCCAGGCGGTGCCGGGCGCCTGCGCGGAGAGGGCGGCGGCCATGGCGTCGATGGCCGGCGTGGCGCGGTCCGCGGGCTTGGAGGGCTGCGGGAGCAGGTCGGTGCCGTCCAGGCCGGACTCGCCGTGGATGTCGGTGGCGGCCTGCATGGGCGGGCGGACCATGGGCTTGGCGGCGCCGACGTAGACGGGGACGTCATTGTGCTTGCCGATGGCTGTGAGGATGGACGAGGCGTTGGCGGTTGTTTTTCTGGGGGACAGGTCAGTAAGGGGCGTCTCATTTATGAGAGGGGCGGTGGCATGTAAATCATCCAGATCTCACCACGTACTCTAGAGGGGCGTTTCCAAAAACTGTCGAGAGACCCAGCAGCTTGATTGTTGGGTGATAGGCGGCGAGGAGGATGGCGAAGGTGTCCTGTTGACGTTGGTAAGCGCGGGCTCGTTTCTCATTCAGGGGCCTAGCGAGTATGGTGCAGCATCATGCATGACTTCGCCTGGTGCGACTTGCGTGAGTGAGTGAGACTCGCAAGGCGTGCGACCCCCTCACACATCAAAAAGGCAAACACTCACATCATGGCCGGGGTCGCAGTCCAGCCACACTGGGACAGGCGTTTCCGGTAAGTCGAGGTCAACCATCTTGAAGTGTGTGAACAAAGTCCAAAAACAGAGCAATATATTCTAGGGATCCGTAGGGAATATTAGGTGGCGTCGGACAGAGATAATGGCAATCAGGTGTGTGAGGGTTGACACGGACTTGTCGCCGTGCGATTTTGGGTGCACCTGGGGCGTTTCCACTCTCGGTGGATAAGACCAACCAAACGGGCACGGGGGCCCCTCTGGGGCTGTTGAGACGGGGGCGGGGGAGGCCCGTTGGCCTAGCAGGCGGCGAGGGAGAGGATGGGCTGGCACCTGGGCGGTGCCTGAACAACAGTTGGGCCAATACCGTCACATGATGATGATGTCTGCGTGGGTTTATTTGACTGCTATTAGACGAAACCCTACAGACGGCTCTGGGCATTCTGGAGTGCCGAGAGCTTGGCCAGGGGACGGGGTCTTGTCGACTCCTTTTGGGTGTTGCAGGGTACCTCGGACGGCGGAGTCGAGCGGTCTTTGATAGGTGAACGAGGCGGTGCCCTCCGAGCACCTCGAGGTCCATCCGACCTGCGCCCGTTTCGGAAGGTCCAGCAGACCAACGCCCACTGCCGAAATGACTTCCGTGTTTGCCGGGTCTCTCGAGGCACCGCTAGCTGAGTCATCGTGAAGTCTCATGTCTTCAACGTCATTCTTTCCCGAAAGCCCAACTGCTTTAAGGTTAAGGTGATGCCTGGCCCAGGAGACATCAATTCCTAGGCATAATGTTATCTCGTCAAGCTGTAGCTCAAGCGGAATGCCCCTGATCGGCAAGTGTGCCATATTTCGCATACCGCCAAAATGTGTTTACAATGCCTCCGAAGTACTCGTTGACAGCTCGACTCGGCTCTGTGCTAGCCATTCTTCGAAAATGCATGTGAGTGACTGTTGACGCTTGTCCAACCAGGGCGAGAGCCATATGTTTGGTCTGTTGTATCGTGAAAATGCCTTGAAGGACAAGACCTTGTGTATGGATATGGGAGTTGGTGAGTTGATTAGGCAATTGCCTCTGTCCAGGACGCTCGCCTTCTTCAGCTCCGTCAGGCCTTGTCTGCTGCTTTCCGCTGCTCCATTATTCGGAGCACATCTGCCGCATTGTTGGCATCACCTTTCCTCTTCTTGGGGCCTCTCTTCCTCTTTGTCTTGCTACCTCGGGCGCCCTCTTCGCCGTCATCGTTGCCCCATTCCGACAATTTGATGGGCTGGTCTTCGAAGTCTTCCTCATCCTCGAATCTGCTGGTACCGAAGCCCATATCCAAATCTTCGGCATCTCGGTCGGCCATCTGCAACATTTTCTTGCGACGCTCTGCGCGAGCCTTGGCCTCCTCATCGTCCTCATCATCTTCGTTCTCGTCGGTCTTGTTGGCCGCTCTGAGTTGCGCGGCCCTCTTGAATGCTGCCTGGATAGCCGGGTCAGACATGGAGGGCGCTTTAAGTGTCTGCGAGGAGATGAGCTCGGTCTTCGAGTCCTTGAAGTAGTTGCGAGGTGCCGCGGGTTTGGGAGGCGGTGGCATCGACCTCGAATCAGATGCGGCCTCTTCCTGGGCGTCGTTCGTTGCGGCCTTGTCCTTCACCTCGCCTTCACTCTCTTCGTCGGAGCTATCGTCCATGCCGGCAAGTGGGTCATAATCGTCTCCAGCATCGGCAAAAATGTCGTCGTTATCATCTTCGACTTCCTCCTGCTGCTTCCTGTAGAACTCAGGCACCTCCATGCCGAGAGGTTTCGCATCTTTGTCCGGGATGAACTCCTTGCGCTGTTCCTCTTCGATTTCGGGTCGAACCTTGCGGACCTTGCGTTTTTCGTGACCGTCCTCATCGATGATGATCAAGACCTCGCGCCCTTTGCTGTCTCGTTCAATGCGCGTTCCAGCTTTCTGCTTCGCGCCGATCTTCCTGAACTTGTCTCCAAGACTGGCCTCTTGATGGGCTTTAGCAGCCGCTCTCGCGGCCTTCAACTCAGCTAAGATCTGGTCCCGGGTTCTCTTTTTCCCAGGGGCAAGCGCGACGGGTGCCAGCTGACCCTTCTTCTTGATCTTTTCCTTCTCGATTGCCTTCACCTCAACGTCCTCCATCTTCTCAAACGCATCATCGACGTCCTCCTCGGGGGGCACCTCTTCGGGCGCGTCATTACGCTCGCCGTACACATCTTCGCCTTTTCGTATCCTCTCGAGAAGCTTGAAATCCAGTCCTTTGATCAGATGCGTGCTGGAAAGGTCACCCCCAGCGATTTCGCTGCGCAGCTTCTCGAATGTCACTTGATCAATCTCCTCGTTCTTCAGCGCTTCTTCTAATGCGTGTATTCTTTTCGCACGATCGTCTTCTTCCTCGTCGTTCCGCTCCTTTGATCGGTCGACATAGCCTTCGGCGAGTCGGGATCCTTTGGGTGCTGAAGTCTTGAATTTCTTCTGAGGTTGCGCCGCTTGGTTCCTCGCCGCCAGCTGTCGCGCGAATTCGGATCGACCGTTTCCGACACCGACAGAGCGACTTGTTCGAATCAGTATGCATTCAAAACGTGGTAGGTCAGTCAAACTTACGGGGTCATGGGGATGCTTGCTCGTTGTCGCGAGCCAAGCGCTGCAGGGGCAGCCGGGCTAGAGCTGCTGGTCGAGCCATTGGTGGTAGATGCAGATTTTGTCGAGTTTGCGCCCAAGAGCCTCCGGAACTGCTCGTTGTTCATGGCGGCGATTTCCCAATACGAATTTGGCCTTGACGTCCTCGATATCACTGAGGAAACGCACCAGAAGAGCTCGCGCGCGCTGGGCTTGGAAGAAAACTGCTTAGTCATTGAGTGTCACGTGTATGGCAGGGGTTACGTGCAGAAAGCGCGATCGGCCCCACCACTTAACGCGGTTGCAGGTACCCAGCAGCGCGGTACTCCGTTCACTGACTCCGTCACACCCGTCTCATCGTCGTTTGCGCCCTATATGTAACCTATATCGGCTGACCATGGGAGTTGACGATGAATTTTCCTATGTCTCTCTTTGAAAATGTTTGATCGCATCCGGTCGACAGTTTGCACTGGGATTTTGGGGTATAGGGACCAGTCACTTCAACCCTCATTCTAGCCGTTGGCTAGTCCACCATCTGCAAGAACACTGCGATCACCGCCAAGATGGGGAGTCGCCTCGAGAAGAACTCCTCACAAGTGAGGAAGCGCATTGAAAGCCATGAGTTTGTCGATGAAACTGGCGAGGAGTACGAGCAAAGCGCCTTCGGCGGCTTCACCGACTACTTCAGGCGCAAGAAGATCAAACTGCAAAACCTGGATGCCGACATGCGTGCTGCCTCCGCCGATATCCCTCAAATATTCAAAGGCGTGGTTGCGCATGTTACGGGCTACACGCAGCCGCCGCTTCACATGTAAGCCTCCCCGTCACTACTGAGACATCCGCAGCTAATGGTCAATGTTCAGTTTACATAGGGAGCTTGTGAAGCATGGCGCGGGATTTTTGCAGTATCTCGACTCCAAAACGATGGCAACGCATATCATTGCGTCTTCTGTTCCACCCAAGAAATCCGTGGACTACAGCAAGTACCGGCTCGTGAAACCGGCCTGGGTCGTTGATTCGATCCAGGCTGGAAAACTGCTGCCCTGGTCGGACTACAGGGTGGACAACGATGGTCCTCGACAGAAAGTCCTGAAATTCGATGAGTCTAACAAACTCAGCCAGGCCACACCCCAGGCCAGGCAGGGATATAGGGAACAGACGGACAGCAGCTTCTACACAAGTCAGTTCAAGGCGTCTGGAGGCAGCCCTGCCACGCCATCTCTCAGCCGATTCGTCGAACGCGCTGAATCACCACTATCTCACAAGCACGTTCGTAGTTCGGATAGCCCAATGGAGCCGCCGCAACCCAAAACTTCCAAAACCAAGCAGAAGGATGAAGTAGAGGAGTTTGACGACATGGAGATCGACGAGCTTATGGTCGATATCCTCCCAGCCGAGGTCAAAACACCTAAGACCGAGCAGACCGCCGTGAAAATCACTCCACCGGCGGCAGATCCAGAGTCGAAGCAAGAGACCGCCGAGACAAAGATGCTGGCGAACATGACATCAGAGGAACACAACTCCTGGCTGCTTTCAGACCCGAAGATCTGGAAGTCATCGACGGCGAATCCGGACTTTCTGAAGCAGTTTTACTCCGAGAGTCGACTTCATCATTTATCTACTTGGAAGGCCGAGTTGAAATCGAGAATGCAGAGACTTGCCAAAGAGAAGGGGTCGTCTCTGAAACCCCCGAAGAAAAAGTCGGGATCGCGACGCTACATAATTCATGTCGACTTTGACAGCTTCTTCTGCGCCGTATCTCTCAAGCGAAACCCAGAGTACGTCGACAAGCCGGCTGTGGTCGCCCATAGCAGTGGGACTGCTTCAGAAATTGCCAGCTGCAACTATGCAGCTCGCAAATTCGGAATCAAGAACGGCATGTGGATGAAACGGGCCTTGGAGCTGTGCTCCGACATCAAAGTCTTGCCTTACGATTTTCCGGCGTACGAAGAAGCAAGCCGTTTGTTCTACGAAGCAATTCTGGATGTTGGAGGCGTCGTTCAGAGCGTCAGCATAGACGAGGCCCTCGTTGATATTACATCGATCATTCTCTCCAGCACAGGATCTGACGGCACAGGCGTTGAAGAAGGCAGTATCTGGAGGGAGCAAGCCAAAGCCGAGGAAATTGCCCTTGACCTCCGCAATAAGATCAAAGCATCGACGGGCTGTGCCGTATCGGTAGGCATCGGAGGCAACATCCTCCTAGCCAAAGTCGCCCTGCGCAGGGCTAAACCTGCCGGTCAGTTCCAAATCAGACCGGAACAAATACTCGAAGTCATTGGGGAGCTCGAAGTAAAGGATCTTCCTGGCGTCGCCTACAGCCTCAGCGGGAAACTCGAAGAAATTGGAGTCAAGCTCGTGAAGGACATCCGTCAGGTATCAAAGGAACGTTTGTCTTCCTCTCTTGGGCCGAAGACGGGAGAGAAGCTTTGGGAGTATGCTCGTGGCATTGACCGTACTGAAGTGGGAGAGCAGCCTCCCAGAAAATCCGTCTCTGCAGAGGTGAATTGGGGCATACGCTTCATTAACCAGCAGGAGGCTGAAGAGTTTCTTCTCAATCTCTGCAAAGAGCTGGAACGCCGCCTGCTTAATGAGCAAGTCAAGGGAAGGCAGTTCACGATGAAGATCATGCGTCGAGCCCAAGATGCTCCTCTGGACCCTGCAAAACACTTGGGACATGGCAAATGTGACAGTTTCAGCAAGAGCATTGTGTTTGGTGTGGCCACTCACAACGCTGAGACCATTGCTAAGGAAGCTGTCTCTATCCTTCGATCTTATAGGTTCAGTCCAGGAGACCTCCGGGGTCTTGGGGTGCAGTTGACGAAACTGGAACCCATCAAGACGGGCACATCTGGACCAGAGAGCAGCCAACGACGACTTGCATTTCCTACATTCAACGGGCAAGCCTCGACAAAGAAAGGCCAGGAGGACCCCATTGAGGATACAAAAAGCCCTTCTAAGCCGAGAACAAATACAAGCCGTGGGGATGTCGCACAAGATCCAATTGCAGACGATCCTCTGACACCTAGGAAACCGAAAGTGCACCCAGCACTGGCATTGGCTCAGGCTGGTGAGAAAGACGCGAAAGCCCAGACACCTCTGAACATCATGGGGACTCAATTCATTCTTCCTTCACAGGTCGACCCAGCTGTATTGGCTGAGTTACCTAGCGACATTCGATCCAAGCTTCAAAGGGGACAAAAGGTGACACCGGCGTCCAGACAAACATCACCCAAGATCAAGTCACGGAGCCAAAGTCCAGCAATACAGGATGAGATACCGTCACAGGTGGACCCAGAGGTGTTCAACGCGCTTCCAGACGATATGAAAGCTGAAGTCCTTGCACAATATGGTCGAAAGAGCGGGCAAGCCCAAGCCTCAGTACAAGCACAGGCTCAAGCCCGCTTGCCACAGTCGCCGCGCAAAGACAGATACATCCAACCAAAGAAAATGACAACACCGACAAAGAGAGGCGGCAGGAATCTGTGGAACAACGCGAGGGAGAGGCAGCAAGATGCAGCTGCAAACCGTTTGCAAACAAGCTTCCTCCCCAACAAGGGGGGCGCCAATGCCGCGCCGGAAGAACAGCCCGAGGAGCTTGACCAAGAATTCCTCGCTGAATTGCCAGAAGATGTCCGTCGCGAGGTCATTGAAGACCACCGGAGAAAACGCCTAGCCCAACGTTCCGGACTGAATTTCAATGCCCCTCGCAAGCATCATCCCGCCGAGCCGAGCGACTTTTTGCCGGGCGGACAAACCAAGCTGCAGTTCCCGGCACCACCGCCCAAGGCCAACTTCATGGGCTCCGCGGTGAAGTCGATACAGGAGATCAAGGACATGATTGAGGCTTGGCACGACGGGACGCGGGCAGATGGTCCGCACCGGGACGATGTTGTCATGTTTGAGAAGTACCTCGCCAAGGTTGTTCTTGAGGAGCGAGACATGCATAAGGCGTCCAAGTTGATGCAGTGGCTTGAGTGGTTGGTGGAGGAGGACGGCAGCGAAGGAAGGGGAAAGCAGGGATGGAGGAATGCCACAGCCGGCATCAAGGCCGAAGTACAGAAAGCGGTAGAGCGAAGAGGCTTGGGACCTCTGAAGCTATGAGCCATTGTATGATTGACGAATTATGCCAGGATACCACAGTGTTTGGGTAGGACAGCAAGTTGTGCCAAAGCTTAATTCAAGATGATTTTCTTATTCAAGCTGTCTCGAAGATGGACCAAAGAACGACAAACCAAATTCAAGGGTATCTTCCAAGAAGGTCTCCCATGTTTCCCTCATCCCTATTCATCAAGCTAAACTCCATCAACATGCCTTTTAAAAATGTCCGCCCAAGCAAGAATAACAATACGCAAATCATAAGCTTCACATGCCTCAGAGAGAAAGAGCCGCGAGAGCTCCAGTAAGCAGCAGTCCCCAGGCCGTTGCAGTGACCCGGGAGCTTGCACTCTGGATCATGTAGACGGACAGCTTCATCGCGCCGCCGCAGACCATGCCCTTGTTGCCGTCGCACGTCATGTTGCAGGCCGAATCGTCGAACTTGGCCGAGTTGCTCGAGATGTGCTGAGAGCACCAGCATTCGCTGCACCGCGGAAAAAAAAAATGATCAGCATCGACGCTTCCCAAATAACAGTTGGCCCTGGTAGGCCGGTCGCGACTTACCGAGAATACTCAATACCGGCGTAGGTGTACTCCTTGTCGGTGCCTGTGCTGCAGAAGCTGAGGCACATCGGCACCGTCATGTTCCCGTCGACGACCGTGTTCGCGCCGTTCGAGAGCGCGCGCTCGCGGGCGGTGCCGGGGAGGTCTGTCGTCTCGTTGAAGCAGCCCTGGTACTTGTACCTGTCGGAGCCGGTGTAAACAGAGGGGGCCTGGGCTGAGGCGAGGAGGGCGAGGAAGAGGAGCGAGGAGAGGAAGTGGACGAGAGTGCGGTGAGCCATTTTGCGCGGTGGTATAAACAAATATTGGACGTTTCGAGGCTGGAAGCGGGCGGGAGGTCACCGGTTTGAGGGTTGTTGGTTCACGAGAGATGGATCGAAGTTTTGCGCCGAAGATGAACGAGTGAGGGTTAAAAATCCAACTTTGCAGTCGCAGTCGCGCGCAATGGGTTCGTCGAGTTGTGGCACGGAAGCAGCCTTGCGACACAGCTGGGCAGGCCAAATTTCTTTGCTGACAGCCTGGCGATTGTTTAAAGGTCAGACAGGGTGTGGGAGGTGGGAGCTCGTGGCAGACACGGGAATGGCGGCCTTCTCATAACGAAGTCATCTCGGTGTGGCAGACGACGGACTGCTTCAGGTTCACGTGGTGGTGGAAAGGGACGAGGTGATATTTTTCGGGGGCCAAGCTGAACAGACAGGAGTCAAGCTAATTGAAGCAATTTTTTCCCGCCCTCCAGCGCCTCTGCTGCCCGTCCGTCCGGGCGGCAGCGACGGCGTGCAAAGGAGATTATGCATCCGAGCTAACTGCGCCGCGATGGCGCCGGCTGGATGGCGGTTTCTGCGCCTCCGATAAGAACAGGGAATGGGGTCAGGAACAGGCTAGCGGGATGCAAGCCCACTGAGGTCCCCGGAGCCACAAAGGCCAAACCTCAGGGACTGGGCCTTGTTGAGACCCCACCACAGCTGAACCTGGCCGCCCCGAAGGTGCCTAAGCTGAGGTTCTAGACCGGAACGGGACGGGGAAGGAGGGAACGGTGGGTGTGGGCAGGGGGGGCCGGGGCCGGGGGACCTGCTGTGAATGTCGCTGTAGTGGCACCTCCCAATTCGTCTCTCGCGGGCTGCCAACACGGAAACACCTTTCTTTTCACAACGCCTCCTGAATTGTGTGCTGTCGTACAGCATCTGTGGACACCGTTTTCCGTGACTCTGCAGTGCGACATCATGACTTTAAGGTCTCACTTTGCACGCAATGTTTCAAGGAAGGCAAACCGGACGTCACCAATCGCGATGCTCGTGGCCGACTTTTCGTTGAGACACACCTCGCCATGTCAATTCTTGGCACGTAACCTCATTTATTCTCATCGAATCAGGCCTCAACGTGGGGGTTTTCCTCGTAACGATGGACACTTTGTTTTTAACAGTCCATCCTCTTACCGAGTTCTCCCAAGGGATCACAGTCATGACGCCGACACTCGATGTTCCTGACAGAGAGAGATCCTCGATGACCGCTTCCAGTCGTTCAAGCAGCAGCAGTGCCATTACAACGGTCGCTGCTTCGCTCATTCCCATGAAGAGTTCATTTCCCAAGGTTTATAATCCTTCGGATAACTCGTGGTGTAAGGGGCTACTCGAAAGACACGGAAGAGCTGACATCTGAAAGGTCGATGATGGATGTTACTGCCTGACTGGGCGGATTCCAGGTCCTCCTGATAGGTCATATTCCAGTGTTCCAGGCAGATCGAGCAACGAGCCCCTGCATTTGTGCCAGCAGGCACTCTGTCTTCGATTTCATGTGTTTTTTGTTTCGGTATATGTTGCTACACTTGGCTTCTGTTGTTACATCGTTAATCCTTCGTTCATGTCGTCATTCTCACAATTCGTCACTGGCTCAATGTTAGCCGAGGAGTTGCTTTCGACAGATGCAGACACGGGCTTCGACTCACAAGGCGCTGAGCTCCAAATCGCCATGGATCTTCGCCTTCAGCGTCACTTCGATATCGAGGTTCAGTCCCAGGTGCACCCCAAAGCTCCGACTTTTCCTGGACGAAGTTTGCTCGTCGTCTCCCGAATTTGAATGGCCGTGCCGCAGCGAATGCGTCTTCCGCGGTCTCCGCTTGTCCCGGCTGAGATTCTGGCTTATCTTCCTGAAGGCGAACTCTTTCTCAGATTCCGTCTCGGAACTCGACAAGTCTGTCGGCCTTTCCAAAATTTCCACGGGAGGAGATGGTGGTGCAGCTGCGTCGACGAGAGTGTCGGTGCTGCCCTCAAAGTCTGTCAATCCACCTCTCAGAGAAGGCTGACAAGTGCTGTCGGCCTCATCGTCTCCTTCCATGTGTATAAAAGACGTTTGCTCGACGGGCAGTGATTCGTCGAAAGGCATCGGACACCATACGTATCGTTGGTCGGCAAAGGGTTCCACGGAACTGTACAGCTGTTTCGGCAGCCATACCGTCATGCTGTCCCTCGACGTCATCTTCGTTTATCGTAAAGCGAGTGTGTTGAGCGAGTGAAAATTGAATATACATTGGAAATGAAATAGTCAAGAAAGCGAAGGACTATACTCTTGACAGAGCGAACGAGACGGTGGACAACTCGACATTGCTGGCTCAGCACGAGATGAGGGGAGCCTTTCGGGCTTGGAGAGAGCACACTTCGTATTATCAGAATCTGACGAGAAACGCAAGTCTTGGCACCGTCCAAGCAGGATTGAGGCTCGCTCGGAGGGGACGCTCAATGAAATCATGGTATGGAGTCGGGTTGCACTCGTTGGCTCCCGTGCCCAGCAAGGACTTGGCCACGACCTCGCCGGAGATCTGCAGGCCGATCGCTGTGGGGCACTCGCCGGGCCACAACCCGGATTTGGGGCCCTTCCCTCTTGAGTTGCAATCTGCACGCCACCGACGACATTCCACCACGCACAACACATGTGTTTTGTGGTTCTTTTTTCCATTGATTTTGGATTTAGCCTGTGAGTACATTACTGTGCTGTTGCCAAAATTAGAAACTTTCAGGGTTCGTCCGTATTGTTCGGCACTTGGAGTCCTTCAACAGAGGTTCCGGACTTTTAGCGTGCCGTTGCCCTGGATTCTAGCTTCAGTGTCTCTGGGACTACTGCCAGAACTGCCATCCGTACAAATCAATTCCATCGTATGATCATATCTCGTACCACATCGGTCAAAGCTCTCAAGTCAGCCAAACCTGAGAATGATAAGGACGCATTCGGATCGTGGTGGCGCGAAGGGGGATCTTTGTCCTCAACCAGCTGCATTTCAGCCGCAAAAGATGAAGGGATGTGGCGCAATATCGTTATCGGAACATGTAGCTGTCGCATCTGCCCGTATGAAAGATTTATAATCATGTTCGTGTGTATCCTCTTCGTTGGTATGACCCCTTTGCGGTCCCAAAGCCAGAGCTCACTTGTACCAACATCACGCCTTTTCTAGGCGTCTTTCTCGCCATGGTCCATTCATGCCTTTCCTCAGAATACACACTCCGAAGATGGAGACCACATGCCTCTGTGGTTGCCTATCTGACAAGAACTGCAATTTTCTCTCAAGATGCCTTCAAGTCCGCATCAATTCAACCTATGCCAGAGCTACTGCCAGAAGACTCCCCACCACGCCGGCAGCCGCAGTCCATGGGCTTGCGTGGTCGACAAGAGGCAGAAGTTGTTCATTGAGACTTGAAGACGAGTCTGTTCTGAAATCGTGACCATGTAGTATGAATGGTGGCCGGACGAGAAGTAGAACGAGAGGCAATGTCGAGCAATCTGCGAATCACCCGACATTTCTGCTCTTCCAGGCTCGCGAGGTTCACATTGTTGCCATAACTTGGACATCGTCCTCCGCTGAGAGGTGTGATTCACCACCAAAAGTTGACCGGATTCGATGGCTTGATGAAGTTGTCTCCGAGTCACAAAGATGAAGACTTCTTCAAAAGAACAGCTCAATTCCAAGGCTAATGTGAATCCTCGTCTCATCATCTCATAAACCACCTCGCCGACCCAGTCGGGACAATCCGTCATCCCCATCTAAAGCAGCACGAGCCCGCCGATCAAGAGAGCCGCCACAGGCACCCTCACCCTCACGCCCGGGCTGAGCTTCGTGGTCGTCGAGTTCCCCTCCCCGCCGTTGCTCCCGATCCCACCGCCGGCCCCGCCTCCACCCCCGCTGGCGCTCTTGCTCTCCGCCGTCTGGGCAGCTTCTGCGACCATCGACGGCGAGGGCTCGGCGAACGCCCGGCAGGTGAAGTCGAGCGTCAGGGTGCCCCCGTCGGTGCACATGCCCGTCACCGAGGGCGTGATGCTCGCCCGCTCGTCCGCGGGGCAACCCGCCATGCAGCACTCGAACTCGGAGAGCAGCCTCGACCCGGCGCAGGCGCAGTCGCTCCGGCACGAGCTGGTCATGTTCCCGAGGAAGGTCGAAAAGCAGTCAACCTATCTCGCGCGGCGTGTGTGTCAGCTGAAGAACCCGGCTGCGTGGAGGGAAAAGGCGGCGAACGACGTACGTAGCATGGTGATGAGGCGTGAGGGACGGGGGAAGGGGAGGCTTCTTGCGACGCGCCGAGGACCACGAGAGTCGACAGCAGCAGGGTGATGAGGAGCATCATTTTTTTTGGCGAAATCTGACGAGACTTGGACGCCCACAACCCGATACACGACGCAGCAAGCGGCGGGGCATTTCAATGCTTCTCAGGACTACATGCAACGGGGTTCTCCGCTCCTCGGGAAAAAAGTCTGAAAGGCAAGCTTTGCTGGCGACCTTCCACGATGAAAGCCGGTCGACGCCACAGTCCGGCGCAACAAAGCCAAACCCGCCCTCTAGCTTCTTTATACATGTCTATTTGTCTACAGTTCGAACTCGCAGGTCGCTGCGGGATTTTCTTTTTATCTTTACATATATGATACATCTGCGGCGGTGGCTATGCTTCAAGCGTGGTCATCTTTGATGCCCCAACTGCCGACAAGCGCCATCGCCTTGTCATCGCCCTTGGCGAGACGATCATCCTGCAGTGTGTCCGCAAGACACTGCCACGGGTCGCGACTGCCACCCCACTTCAACAGCTTCTCCTTGAGCCGCTCGCCGTTGGCTCGGTCCAGCGCCTTGCCGTTCGCTCCGGCGGAGAAGACGACGCGCCAGACGCGTTCGGCCAAGACGCGGTCGAAGACGTAGCTGTAGTAGGTGCTGCCGTAGCCGTGGAGGTGGCCGAAGAAGCCCTGCCAGCACGTACCCGGGGGGTCGGGGCCGCCCTGGGCGAACTGCCTCTGCAGGTCGTGATAGACTTCAGTCGAGTTGAAAGAGGGCTTGGCGACTTCAGGGGCGTGGTAGGACTGGTCGAGCAGAGAGAGGAGGATCTGGTTCTCGGTCTCGATGCCCTCGAAACGCTTCGCCAGGCGGATTCTCTCGGCGACCATCTGGTACGGCAGAGGCTCGTCCGTCTTCCAGTGGCGAGCGAACAGGCCGAGGACAGACGGGTCGGCGGCAAAGTGCTCCATCAACGTCGAGGGTAGCTCCGCAAAATCCGTCGCACATCTTGTGCCGGCGACGTTCTGAAGCTTGGTACGGGCCAAGATGGAATGGATGGCATGTCCCATTTCATGGAAGAGAGTCTCGACCTGGTAGTACGACAGCAGCGCCGGCGCGGAACTGGACGCGTCGTGCTTCGGGAAGTCGCATACCAAGGCGATCGTGGGCAGTTGCATCAGAACACCATCCTGCTGCAGGCTCTCCATGCCGTCATTGGCAGCTTGCTCGGCCCTCTCAAATTTGGGCATGTCAGATGAGTTGTTGTGCAGATCCTCTGCGGCCTCCTGGATTTCGTAGGGAGCGATTGCGCGAGAGCATCGCACAGTGAAGTGAGCGGGGTTTGGCGACTTGTCGTCTCTGAAGAAGAGGTCGCAATACAGCACAGCGATCAGGTCGCCGGTATCCGTGACGACATCCAGTCGTCGCACGTCCTCGTGCCAGGTCTCTCCAGGCTGGGACTCTCTAGGCTTGAACGAAATGCCATACAGGCGGGTGAACAACCTTGACATGCCCTGCATGACGGTTCCGATCGAGAAGAAGGAAGGGAGATGATCAGGATGACGGATCGGAAGTCTCATCTCGGAACGCACGCCGTCCATCAGGAAATCCTTGTCCCAGGGGTGAACCTGAGTGGCCGCGTTGTCCAGACGAGTCTGCTTCAGCTTCAGAAGATCCGCCATCTCCTGCTGCACAATGGGGGTGTTGTACTTTTGCAGTGCATGAAGAAACTGCAACACGGCGCTAGGCGATTTCGCCATCATCCTGTCTTTCAGTGAAAGGTGGGCATAGCTAGAGAAACCAGCGAGGTTTGCGAGCTCGGCTCGAAGCTTGAGCATCGTCTCTAGCAAGTTGACGGTCTGCGTCGACGCGGTGCGCATAGCGGTGAAAACTTCCTTCCGCGTCCCCTCGTCCTTGACGCTTCGGAGCGCGGCCTGAGCTTCAGGTCCGGTGGTGGGGAGGCGCAACTTGCCCCTCTTGGTGAGTGCTCGAGCGATGCCGGGATACAGCCCGTAGAAGTTCGATGACGGCAGCACGACTTCCCGCTGGGCGGGAGCCATGTCAGAAACAAACATGGATCCCACCTCACTTATTTGCTGAGACAGGTCAACAAACCGGTCTCTTTCCTGCTGGGGCAGATCGACGGCCGACTTGGTAAAGTCCAACTTCAGAATCTCGGCGACCGTCCTCTCTTCCTCCGACCACGCCGCAACAACGTCTGGGTTTGCCATGGCCTTCACGAGCTGGTCGCTCAGCCCGGTCATGGTGTTGAGCTGGTTCATGTACTGGTACACCAACGACCAAGCCTCCGTAGCCGCCTGTTGAAATCTGTAATCAGGGTGCGTCATTCTGACGAAGTCGGAGAGGTCGAGGACTCTGCAGAGCAGGTCGCTTAGCCGGTCCAAGTCCTTGACAACCGCCTGGTACTCGGACACACTCGACGCATGGATGACTCGATAGACAATCTTTTGCGCCTTGTCGAGGCTTCGGCGGGCGAAGACGAGGAAGCCATTCGGGCTGGTGAGGTATCGGTTCTTGAACAAACCGACACTCGGTCCGGCTGCCTTGAAAGCCTTCGCGACACGGGATGGTGAGTCGAAGAGCTCGCGGAGAATCGCATCGTCGGTGTTTCTACCCGGGGGTGCGTGATCGGCGGGGATGCTCGAAGGGGCGGCGCCGGACACGGCGCTCATCCATCGGCGCTGTTGGCCGCGGGAAGCTTGTCGGACGCATTGCGTGCAGACCCAGAGGCCGCGGCTTGGGGGTTTGAACATTATGAAAATCCCGTTGGCGCTGCGACCATCACTGCAGACCGGCACGAAGAGCCAGCGAAGAATCAAGAGAGAAAAAGGGGAGTTGAGCAGAATTGATCAAAGATGCCGGGACTGGGGAATTAACTGTGCTGGTCAGGGAGAAATGTCGGCAACGCGATTAGCTGCGTGGCACCGGGACGTGGACCGGACTTTTTGTGCAAGGGTGTGTGCAGGCTTGTGTGCATAATCGAATTCCCGAGCTCCGGAAATAGCCGCAGCGTGGGCCTGGAGGCTTTGCCTGCTGGTGCATCATTCATGACTTCCCAAATAATTCTCGCGAGACCCAAGACCCAATTCCCTCAATCGACCAATTGAGTGGACCATGGCTGCTAGAGTGTTGCTACAACGGGTAAGATTCTCTCCCGCATCGCCTTTGATTTTACATGACTGCTGACATGGACGCAAAAAGCGCGCCGCGCCGTTGGCAGCGACCGTCGTGCTGGGAGGATTCGCCCTGGCTCCCCGAACCGTCCACGCTGAAGCTCCCGAGAGCAGCCAGGTACGTCCGGAGTCGCCGCGAAGAATCGAGCGACGCACGATGCTGACACCGCCGCAGTCAAAGAAGCCCATCTACGACGACTGGGAGCTCCCCCCGACCAGCGGAACCCTCCCGCCTCCGATCCCCCGGACCGAGCAGCCCCCTCCGGCCGAGGAACCTTCCAAGCCCCGAGGCCCTACGCCCACCGAGCGTCTGGCCGTCCAGATCGGCAAGGCGCGTCTGGGCCTGTACCAGTACGCCGTCGGCGCTGAGGATGCCGTCAACCGCACGATGGACCGCGCCTTCAACCTCGAGCAGTCCTTCACCAGCACCGTCGCCTCCCTGGCGCCTCCCCGCGAGAGCGGCGAGAAGCTGATGCCCGGCGCCATCTACGTCCTCGTCGCCGCCATGGCCGGCAGCATCATCACCCGCAACCGCAGCGTCCTGCTCCGCGCCACCGCCCCGCTGGCCCTCGGTATCACCGCCGGCTGGACCGTCCTGCCCATCACCATGACCAACGTCTCCAACCTCGCCTGGAAGTACGAGCAGCGCTTCCCCGTCGTCGCCCAGGGACACCTCAAGCTCCGTGAGAGCATCCAGAACAGCTGGAGGGCCGCGAGGATCCACAGCGAAATTGGTGTACGATATGTCGACGAGAAGGTCACGGATGCCCGTGAGACCGTCGAGGACTGGGTGAAGAAGGGAAAATAAAGGAAGGGAACGGGACTGTACCATAGAAGCAGAAGCGAATAGAGTCGCAGCTGACGGTTCCTTTGTAATTCACATTATCTAAGATCTGGAAGTCGAGTCCTTGAGCCATGTTGCTCAGCTTGTGATTGTTACCTATTCACCCATATCTACGTGTTATAAAAAGTTCTAGTTTCCCCATCCCAATGATTCTTGGCCCACCTGCCGAAGGGATATCGTTTCGCTATGCTTATTTTAACCACTCCAAACGCCAATGATGCAATTTCATCCCGAGGTTGCTTATGTCTGCAGCGGAACGGCTGCTTGCTGAGTCTCTGCGGGGACGTTGACGCCTCGCTTAGACTTCTGGCGGGACGCCTGCTTAGCCCGGCTTTCCGCCATCTTGCCGCCAGCCGCCATGGCGCTTGCGTTCGGCTTCTTGCCCGCCTTTCCTGTGTACTCGGGATCTATGCCCTTGTTCAGGTCCGTCTGCTGAGCAAGCTCCATGAGATCATCGAGCCCAAATGCCCGGCAAATTTGAGTGTAGCTCTTGCACTTGTTCAACTTCTGATACATCTCGCTCTTGCCGGGGACGATCTGGCACAGGAGATACTTGGTGTTGCCGTACTTGTTGTTGACCTCCAGGGCGTACTTGACGTATGTCGCAGCAACCTCCTCCCAGTCCGCCATGCCGCCGTCTGCTCCGGCTCTGAAGCAACTTGAGTTCGTCTCGGCGGATGTGGCAATCATGGCACCATCGACGCCAAACTCCTTGATGAGATCCACCGCATGGTCGCGGCCCTCAACGTCGCCGTTCATAATGCACGCCACGCCAGCTTCATGACACACCTCGGCCACCATACGGAGCTGCTCGCGAATCGCGCGCTCTCTGGGACGCATGGGAGTTGTCCGGCAGTGGATCGTGAGACCGGTGATGCCGGTGGCGCAGAGCTTCCGAACGAGGGCCTCGGTCTGCTCGGGGGTTTCCAGGAGGCGGATTTTGACGCTGATTCCAATCTCGAACTCGGGCATGATGTTCGCCACCAGAGCTTCCAGAATGGCGCAAAGTTTGTCGGGCGTCCTGAGAAGGGCGGCGCCCATTCCGCCAATGACGCTGAAAGGCTTGGGGCAACCAGCGTTGACGTCGATGCCGGACACGTCCGCCGCGACGAGCCTGGCCGCTTGCACGGCCAGTTCGGGGTCGGCCGTTCCGATCTGGAAGATGAGCTTGCCCGCCTCCTTCTCCGGATGTGTGCTGAAAACCACGGCCTCAGGAATCGTCTTCGGAGGGTCCTTATGACCGAAAGAGGGGATCTTGGTCCAGTCGATGGTGTTCGTGACGGGGTTGACTCGGCGCGTAGTGCCAATCATAGCTTTATCGACGGTCTCGGGACCTAGAGACTTGTCAGTGGGGTTTTCAAGCGATTAGATGTTTGCGACTTACCCCAGACCAAATCCGCGCCGTAGTGTAGGGCCAGGAGGCGAGAAGGGAGTTCGCCAGAGCGGACCATGGGCGCAAGAACGATCTTGCCCCTGTAGTCAACCCCGCGGCGGGGAATAGGAACTTTCTTGATTTCTGATCCCATGACGGACTTGACGATATTGCGAAGTGACATGACAAGAAACAAGGAATTATATTACATAGTTCGCGACCGCAGTAGGGGTGAGTCTTCGTCGCGAGAGTCCTGCAATGCGGCGATGCCATGACGGGTTAGGACGGAGAAAAGCACCTCGGCACCTTATCGATAAGCATTTATCGATTCTACTCCACTTTTTATTTTTCTACCTGTGCATTCATGCATCTCCCACTGTACCTTGATCCTTCACCAAGAGCGCCCTTTCAACGTCCCATGGGTGACGAACTGCTTGTTTGTCCAGCGCTGCCTTAGTTCGAGCGATGATCTGTTTTGGTTGTTTTACTGATGCAATTTGTCCTCTCCAGGACGGGCTTTGCATCGTTCTGGTGTGGCGTACTGTTTCGCAAACGTCTTTTCGGCGTGCCTATGCGAATCTGTGCTCTGCATCTTGAAGTAATGCAAGCCTGAATGAATCTTGTGGCGCCGAAATCGACGTGCAGCCCGTGCAAGTTGCCGTGAGTGACTGACTCTGAAGATGGCCATGACATTATGATCAAGGCCGATTATGAAGAGATGGTTCAAAGACAAGCCAATGGCAGTTGAGATGGTCAATGCGAGACTCTACATGCCCCTCTGCTAGTTGACAGTGTGGTGTTGGTCGTTCAATTCGAACCATATGCGATGAGATTGTGAGGATTGAAGCCTGTAGAGATGAGGTCGGAAGCTCTCCGCAGGACAAACCACTTTCGTCTCAACTATTGCTGTAAACACATCAATTAGCGTTAGCATCAGGTTCGACTCCAGGGGCTGTCAATTGACACTCTCCTCTCCGTACATGATACGACCATACGACAACTCATGCCCAAAGCCTGCCCGGTCGCATGGAGGGGTAGGAGGGGCATGTGCAGGGGTCGACAACTCGGACCAGCTCCAGCCACTGTGAGGCTACCAGGTAGAAGAATTTTTTTGGCCGCAAGGTTCCTAAGGCAGGTTGCTGGCGCGACAGCCAGCCAGAATGCAGACTGAAAGGTTCTCCCGGTTTCTCCCATGCCCCGTATCGACAGCTTCTGCAGCCCCGATTGCCCCGTGTACTTTTGAGGTGAGCTCCAGA
This sequence comes from Colletotrichum tropicicola, assembly GCA_025962755.1. Taxonomy (NCBI): domain Eukaryota; kingdom Fungi; phylum Ascomycota; class Sordariomycetes; order Glomerellales; family Glomerellaceae; genus Colletotrichum; species Colletotrichum tropicicola. Next base: position 22,750 of record JAOWMA010000143.1, read on the forward strand.
GACCCTCTCGACAGCTGAGTGCCAGCGCCGTCTCCGGCTTCGCTTTAGCGCGTCTTGCGCAACTTCTACCCCGTCGAACCTCGGATGAAAGACTGACTTGCTGTGGTCTGCCGTAGTGCGTTCTGCCCTTGAAGCCGCTTCTGTAACAAGCTTAAACACCCCCCTCTTCCCCTTCTCTTCCCTCCTTTCGGACCCTCGAGGTCGCTGTGTTGTATACATGCCGTTCCCACGAGCCATTAAGCTGCAGCCGGCCCTCTCCAAGACACCACCTGTCAGCAGCAGCAGCAGCAGCAGCTTCACTGGCCGCTGCTCTCCCGGTTTTCGCGTGCCTTCCGCCCGACCCAGCCCCCGTTCCACCCTCTCTCGTCTGTCCCCGATTCAGGCCCCGTCCCGGGCCAATCACTCAGCAACCCTGGCGGCACACACCAAGCTAACAGCCGGGTCTGCTACCCCTCCCCCTCCATCCCTCCTTGCATCATCCGCCAGCCGCACCCCTCCTCCTCCTCCATCACAAACTGCTGCAGCCGGTATTAAATCCAAAATTCCCTCCCGGCGCACCGCACAGATTGCCCGCCACTTCTCTACCATCTCCAAAGACTCTGACCCAAGTCTGCATCACGGTCCCGACACAATGGCTTCCCCCTACTCCCTCCGCAAGGTCGGTGCTCCCAACACCCTCGAGCACCGTGTCTACATCGAGAAGGATGGCGTCCCCGTCTCCCCCTTCCACGACATTCCTCTGTACGCCAACGCCGAGCAGACCATCCTGAACATGGTCGTCGAGATCCCCCGCTGGACCAACGCCAAGCTTGAGGTACGATGGCCCTTCCCGTCTTCCGTCTGATGTCCGGTGTGCCTTTGTCGGCAACCCGCGTAAACAAGTCACAATGGGACAGGTGGCACTGACCGACACTTCCTCTGCAGATCTCCAAGGAGGAGCTCCTCAACCCCATCAAGCAGGACATCAAGAAGGGCAAGCTTCGCTACGTCCGCAACTGCTTCCCCCACAAGGGCTACCTCTGGAACTACGGTGCCTTCCCCCAGGTACGATAAAGGCCCCCTCGTTGATACCTACGACCGGCGAACGCCTCTAACTCTGCTGTCAGACCTGGGAGGACCCCAACGCCGTCCACCCCGAGACCAAGGCCAAGGGTGACAACGACCCGCTCGATGTCTGCGAGATCGGTGAGCTTGTCGGCTACACTGGCCAGGTCAAGCAGGTCAAGGTCCTCGGTGTCATGGCCCTTCTCGACGAGGAGGAGACCGACTGGAAGGTCATCGTTATCGACGTGAACGACCCTCTGGCTCCCAAGCTCAACGACGTTGAGGATGTCGAGCGCCACCTGCCCGGCCTTCTCCGTGCCACCAACGAGTGGTTCCGCATCTACAAGATCCCTGACGGAAAGCCCGAGAACCAGTTCGCCTTCACCGGCGAGTGCAAGAACAAGAGGTTTGTCTGATGGTCTGACGGTCTTTCCGACGAAAGCTAACAATTGCCGCAGCTACGCCATGGACGTCGTCCGTGAGTGCGCCGAGGCTTGGGAGAGACTCATCACCGGCAAGACCCAGGCCGGCAGTGTCTCCACGTAAGTTATTACTATCACGCCATTGCTTGGCAAGCCACTTTGAGAAGGACAGTCAGAGAGCTAACTAATCCTTCTAGCGCCAACGTCACCGTCAGCCAGTCCCCTGCCCGCATCAGCACTGAGCAGCTTCCTCCCCTGCCCGCCAACCAGGACCTCCCCGCCGAGAAGATTGATGCTTCCATCGACAAGTGGTTCTTCATCAGCGGTGCCTCCGCATAAATGTGTCCTACCTCGTCATGAGTTGGTATGGGCAGATGCTTCCCCACGTCCAGCCATTTCGTCGCTTTGTTAGTAGATGCAGTTGAAAACGAGGTCGAAGCCCGACGGCCGAAAGGCATCAACTTTAGAATACCAAAAAGTAAAATGAACCACAAGATGTCGTTTCCGTGACCGCCCACAAGTGCTGAGAGGAGCTGGGGTTTGAACCGCATAGGCGGGGGCTTCTTTCGCATGCCTATGGCGTGTATGCACTAGCCGCATGACTCTCTGGTCATTGTGTCTTCCTCTCGTACATGCTACACTTTTTGAGCCGCCAGTTATAGTTCAATCGAGATTTCCCTGAGGATATCGTTCGTGCCCGTCCCATGAAAACGCCATACCGTACATGCAATGCCATAATAATACAACAGGTCGCGCCCTCGTCTCTTCTTGTTGCACAGCCCTCTCGTCGCTTACTCGCTCAGATCGGCCTGCTTCTGCAGACCTCGGGAGTGTCGGTCAACCTCCTCAATGAGGGACTTGATGCCCAGGCGCTCGCAGTCGAGGTTCATTTCCTTGCCATCCTCTGCCGGGCCACACCCATTAGTAACAGAGACAAGCGGGCCGATGGGATTCAAAACATACTGAACTTGACCTGAAGAGACGGGGGCTCCTTGGATGTCCGCGGAAGGAGAACTGTGTTGATCGCCATGCCGGACTGGCGCGCCGTGGGGGGGATGAAGGAGAGGAAGAGCCGGGCGGACCTGGCCGAGGGCGAGAAGGGGTTGAACTTTGTCGTGATCTCGGTCATGAATTTGGTGATCATCTTGGCGGCTGTGCTGTTCCTGCAAAGGTACGTCGGAGGGGAATGTTCGTGCGCGTCAATTGGTGACCGGGGGCTCGGAGAGTGAGGGCGGGATCGGGTTTGGTGTGAACGAATGGCCTGGTTTCGCAAGAGGACGACGTGAAGCTGTCGCCAAAAATTTGGGTCGCGTGGCTTTCGGGTCCGGGAGCTTGGACGCCGCGAGTGTGGCTTGAGGCCTGGCGGGTGACAGTTGCATATCGTGTTAACGGGGCGAAGTTGTACCTGAGCGGGAAGCCCACCACACACCATTTCGTCACTGCTAAAGGCCAGCTTTACTCCCTACCTCGGAGCCACGTACCACACCATCTTAATGGTGACAACACGTTGCGAAATTTCCTCGAGACGCGAATTTTTAAACGAAAGACACACGAGCAACCAAAAAAATGTCATTCGAGGGCCTGCAGGAGCGCCTGACGGCCCTGCAAGAGACGACGGCCCAGCTCAAGGAGCTCATCGACAGGCTGCAGAACCTCAAGTTCGAGCCGGGCTCGGTGCCCCTGGGCGCCGACGAGGACGCCACCGTCAGCGCGGAGCTGAGCTCCGAGATCAGCCAGATCCTGAGGGAGGAGGAGGACGAGCTGGAGCTGCTGGAAGAGGAGGTCGAGGATCTCAGGGGGGGGCGGCCGGGGAGCGAGGCCGAGCATACCAAGACCCGCCTCAAGGATGGTTTGGAGAGGCTGAGGCAGGAGCTCAAGAGGTGAGGATTCTACGATGTTTTATGGGGGCGGGGCCTTTTTGGCATTTCATGCACAGTCACTAACAAGAAGCGTGCACAGCTCCCGAGTCACATTCCGCAAAGCTCAACTCACCGCGAAGCGAAACCTCTCGCAGGCGCAGCGCCTCGAGCGCGAGCTGCTCCTGCAATCCTACTCGCAGCCCGTCTCCGAAGCGTCCTCGCCGTCTCTCGGTGCGCAGAAAAAGGCACCACTGCCCGACGTCGTCCGCCACCGACAAGTCCACCAGACCCGAGACGCCCACAGGCACGACACGAGCTCCCTGACAGAGGACGACAAGCAAACTGTCGGAGCGAGCGGCAACGTGACGAGCGCATTGCGGCGGACACACGACCTGATCGCGGCAGAGCTGGCGCGCAGCGACTTTGCGCACCAGACGCTGACCGAGTCGTCGGCGGCGCTGGCACAGCTCGACGAGTCGTACGGGTCTCTGGACAGCATGCTCGCAAGCTCGAAGGACCTGCTGGGCACGCTTCTGCGGTCGCAGAAGAGCGACACGTGGTACCTCCAGACGGCGCTCTACATGCTCATGGCGACGGGCGCGTGGCTGTTGTTCCGGAGGCTGCTGTACGGGCCCATGTGGTGGCTGCTGTGGCTGCCGCTGCGGCTGATGTTCAACATCACCATCGGAGGCGGCGGGGCCGTCGTCAGATATGCCGGATCCGGGGGCCAGCCGTCGGAGTCAGCGGTCGTGGTGGGCGAGGGAAAGGTTGACGTCGAGGGCTTGCCGGACGAGTCGCTGCCCACCGTGGAGATTGCGCCCGAGCCGCAACGATCGGCGGCGGCCGGTGGAGATCCCGAGTCGCTGATCGAGAAGGTGGGTAAGATCGTGGAGGATATGCCGGCAGAGATTGGCGAGGACACGATGACAGATGATGGAGACGTTGTTGACGAAGCGGTTGACGCAGAGGCTGTGGTTGACCGGGTGCCCGTCGAGGAGCCGAAGCAAGGGGTGCAAGAGGAAATCAGGCAACGAGACGAGCTGTAAAGTTGGGCAATCAAGCTAGCATAGTATCTTTTGGGCGGAACGCCCAACTGGTCTCAGCCGAAGAAGAAACATCATCACATGGCCAACTGCCTGATCTTCGCTTGGTGTTTTCAGCCAAGTGTTTGAGGCTGGACCGGAGCGTGACACTGTGTCTCTCAGCCGTTGCAGGGCTCAACTGGATCAAACGCATTCTCTTTGTTCGTGGGTTTCAATTCCCAGAAGGCTTGGCCGTTTGGAGGAATGCAATGACGAACGCCGCTCGTATCAGTCTTGACTAAGCTTCTGACGTTCGTACCATGTGATTCTCTAGCGAGCTTATTCCAACAACTACTAGCAAGCGTCGTTGGGCAAACCCCGGGAGTAGCCAATGAGGGACTGCGGAGTCAGCGCAGGGGTTGTCGCAATTCGCAGCCCCAGTTCGCATTGAAGCCCAGCGCCAGGGAGGAAGAAAGGAGGGCTTAATGGCGTTCAGACGGATGAAGGACGGCATGACGTGGTGAAATTTCCGGGCCATGGGCTGGGCCCATTCGGCAGGTGCTATTTCGTTTATTCCGTTTGGTAAGAGGTATTACCAAACGGATTTTTTTTTTTTTTTTTTTAGTAGTGTTGGTGGTAGCACCAAGACTTTCGATTGCCTGAGAAACGCTCACACGACAGACGGCGGATTTCTTTTTCGTTCCATGTGTTGTTCGATGCCACCGACCGAAAACGTGAGTCGAGGTAGGGTAGTGCATTGCCACGCGCGGAGGCCTGGCGGCGCTTCCTTCTAGGCGGGTCGTGGCTCGTACACTACGGGCCTTACCGGCACGGCATTGGTGTCTTGGAGGTGGTACTATATCCGTAGGATGTAGATCGCAGATCGAGGCCCGAGTGGTGTGTTGATGGGCATCTCGTATTCATGCACTTGAGTCGAAATCCTACGAGGCGAAGTGAATGGACATACTGGATGGACCACCAATGAGTATCTCCTGTCCGCTGCTGACGACGGCATTTGAGTGGTGGTGTCTTCGTGTCCCTCCTTCCCAGTGCCAGCCTACCGGTCCCGTGTAAGTTGCCGTTGGGTTGCTGTTGACCGACTACGGGTGACGGCATATTCGCAACAGTGATCGGCTGTCCGTCGGGAGTAGAGTAGACAAATGAAACTGGCCGATATTGGTTTGTTTGAACGGATGTTCCTCCGTCCCTGCTGGAAGCCGTCACTTGGTCGGAGCATTCTCAGTGGACTGATGGGGAACTGTCACCAATGCCGCTGGAAAATGCGCCCAGGCGTTGTCATTGTTGTCGTCGCCGTTAAAAGCGCAAGAAAAAAATGGCCACAGATAGGATGTGACTGCTCACTCGGATTTGGCGCCCTTTTGGGCTTGTTAGGGAAGGAGCCGGAGCACGTCCGCTGCATTGGCTGCCTCAGCTGCTTTCCATGCTCCCATCTTCAACGTCCCGCTCGCTCATCAGGACGTCGGCGGAAAGCGGTGCCATCAATAGCGGGAAAAGTTCCAATGGCTTCGCTGGCCAGGCACCAAGCTACTGCACGGTGGAAGCGCAGGCTTTGTCCGGTCGACAGGTCGACAGTGCGGTCGGTCGAGCCTCTGAAACAAGGGAAGGCTCCCTCGGCCAATGGGACGACGGTACTGTGCAGGAACCCTGCATCTCGCCCGACGCGCCTCTTTCGTGTCACAGCCAACAAGAGGGTGTGTTTTTTTTTTCCCCTCATGTCGGAGGTTGGGTAGGTGCTTGGCTGTCAACCAGACTTCGTCCGATGTGGTGCGCATGTTCAGCCTCAGCAGACGTCGTCGAGGTCAATCGACCACCCGGCCGCAGTCTTGTCAAGCCCCATGAGGGAAAGAAAAGTGTGCAAACAAACAGCTGGACGGACGATGGGGCCGTGGCAAGGTTCGATTCTGTTCTTGACAACATCCACTGTGGAATACGAACAGGCCACCAGACCAACGGCCCTCCACACTGATGTAATAATGGGACTCGGCATGTCCTTCCAATGGAGACAGTGCAGGGAGCGGGCGAATGACAGCTGGAAGGCCGGGGATGCATCAGAATCGCCAGCCAGAGGGAAAAGACACTGTGCAATCTTAATTTTGGGATTAGCAGTTGGCTCTGGTCCACATTGGCAGGCAACCTCACGAGTCACAGGGAAGAGGCCTCGGAGGGAGAGAAACCACTGGACTGGACTGGACTGAACTGGGCAGGAGCGGCGGCAGGGACCTCGATGGGCAGTGGCTTCCCAATGGCCGGTACCTTAACCGTCTTAGAGTGACGGCACGGGAAGTATCTTTGCCCTGCGCCTGGCCCGGGAAAGTACCTTGTCTTGGCCCTGGACAAGTCCACGTTCAGGGGCAGGTCCCAATCTTTCCCCAGACGCGGCGCGATCCAATTCGATCGTCAGTCAACCATGCTTTGGCTCCCCTTTTTTTTCGCTTGTGTTTGGCTTTGGAAGCTCTGCCCACAGCAACAGGGGACTGGGCAACCGGGCCAGAATCGAGTCACAAGCGTCTTGGACCGAGTCCTTCTCGACAGCGAGGAGGCCTTTTTCGCCTCGTCCGGCTTGGCCTCTGCCGCAGCCGCGTTGTCTCTGCTGGACGCTGGTCATGCTGGCGTTCCTCGAAGAATCCACGTCTCTCCAGGTCCCCGCCGCCTCTGAGTCCACGCCTCGACACCCTGTCTACCCACCCCGGATACCGCCCTTGCGTGCAGACACAAGCGTGTCCCCGGCCCACGGACACGAGGAGCAAGACCAGAGATGGGAAGCTAAGAGGCCCAGTGTGGGTGTGAGGGAAGCGAAGCGACGAGAAGAAGGGGGGGCGGCATCTCAATTTGCTCCAGTCCCAGGCTAATCATAGCATGGCACCCGGGGACGGACCTTGGCTTGTCACCCCCCAGGCAAGGAACAGGTCCCGGTCGACTTCCCGTCCACCAAGAGGATGGATGGGTTTTGCTTTGCTTTGCTTTGCCTTGGCTTTGGGTTTTCCTGCTCGACACGCGCAGGGCACACACACTACTATAAACCCACCTCCAGTCCATCCACTCTACACCTGGGCCCCCTTCCTCTTCTCTCCCTTCTCCCTCTTCAGCCTCTGCTCTACACTCGTTACTCGACGCCTGATTCAACCACTCTCGTTGTGTGTCCGACTATTCACTTACGCTATTCTTAATACACCCGTGTAATACCTCTCCGACCACAACCAGCCAAAATGCGCTTCACCTCCGTCATCGTTGCCGGCGCCCTCGCCGTTGCTGCCAACGCCCAGTCCACTGCGCTCTCTTCCAGCGCCGTTGCTGCCACCCCGACCTTCTCTGTCGACCCCGCGCAGTCTTCCGCTGCTGCCGCCATCACCAAGTGCCTGGCGGGCTGCCCTGCCTCCGACGTCAACTGCCAGTCGAAGTGCATTTCTGTATGAAGGACCCAATCCCTGTAGCATGCGTTCTGAGGGAGCTCGGCGCGTTCCTTTCACACGAGTCGCAAAGATCTCCAGACCATGCGCTGAAAAGCAAAGCCCAAGACGACTAACATATGATGCTCGCACAGGTCCCCAGCCCCAACGAGGACCAGGTCAACAAGACCACCAAGTGTGTCGCCGACTGCGACCAGGGTGACGGCACCCCCGCCGCCACCGAGAAGTACACCGTCTGCCGCGACTCCTGCATCGCCGAGTACTACTTCAGCAGCGGCGGCACCCCCGCTGCCACTGGCAACTCCGGCTCCGGCTCCGGCAACTCTGGCTCCGGCTCCGCCACCGCTACCGGTGCTGCCGCCTCGGGTTCCGGCTCCGCCACCCGCGCTTCTGGTTCTTCCACTGCCACCGGCACCGAGGCCGCCTCCAGCGGAACTTCCACCCCCAACGCCGCCCCCGCCCTTGTCGGCTCCGCCTCTTTCGGTCTTTTCGGCCTCATCGGCGCTTTCTTCCTGTAAATTGTTTCTTGCATTTGAGATTGGAAAAAGGAGGTTGAAAAGAATGACGAGCTAAGGAGGAAGGGAGGGAAATACCACATGGGAGACGTTTGCTGTATATGCGGTCAATAATGAATCGGCGGACTATATGGAATATGCGTAATGTACCGGCCGGCAGGGTCGCCTGTCTGCCGTAAATTTATCAATTATCCCAACATTGTCATATCATCTCCGTGAGGATGTTACTGGCTGATCTTCTCATGGACAGAGACGTGTGACGAGCATCACTCGATGGCATCTTTAGCGTCTTCGTCGGACAGAGCAACCGCAATATGGCTGACTGTGACTGCAGCCAACACCCCGCATTCGCGAACCAGAGCATAATGATTGTCGTCATAAGAAACGGAGCGCCGAAATCCATTTCCTTTCATTGGTATCTCACGCTACGTCTAGGCTTCTAGCTCCTGGTAGGCTTGACCACTGGAATGTCGCTGAGCCAGGGGATGCCCAACTGTTTCATTTCCACGGCCAACTGGAACAGATAATCCAAGCTAAACACCGTCAGCGTTAGCATCCCGCAACGTTGTCTCCAAGACATATGATGTTTGGGCAGATCACAACCTGGGAGCCATCGACGTTGGACCAGGGGGGACAGAGGGGAGGCGAGGCGAGGGGGGATTTGCGTTGACTCACCTCTCACACTGGGTCTTGGCCTTGTGGACGTTGTCTCCCCAGACGTACACGCCGTGCCTGCGGACGAGGACGGCGTAGGTGTCGGGGTACTTGTCCATGGCCTCCTCGAGGAACTCGGTCAGGTCCTCCTCGTGGGCCGTGTTCTCGATGACGGGGATGCGGAGGGTGTCGTGGTAGCCGAGGTTGCCCTGCTTCTGGAAGCCCCTCCCGAAGCCCTTGATCTGCTCGATGTTGTTGATCTCAAAGAGCTTGTCGTGGCCGGGCCCCTTGCCCTCGAGGATGAGGGTGACGAGGACGGCCCAGTGGGAGTGCGTGTGGATGCAGCAGCCGGCGCCGCGGCGGGTGAAGGCGGCGAGGAAGAGAGGCGTGCACTGGGAGGGCTTGTAGGAGGGCGGCGAGCGCAGGTAGACGCGGTTCTTGAGAGAGGCCTCCTGCGCGGCGAGGGAGAGGACGTAGATGTCCTGGGCCTTCATGAGCTCCTTCTGGACGCCCGAGGGGGCGATGTAGACGAGGTCGCTGGATGGGTGTAAGTGTGAGCCATGGTGTTTGTTTGGGGGCGGTGCTGGTTCATTGTGTGGGTGTTTGGGGGTCGGTGGGTATTTGTTTCCCCTTCTGAATGAGACAACGGAGCAAACAGTTGAATACAGAATGAGGGTGAGGCAAATTGTGATTGGGCCAACTGGTGTTGATGAACGGCAGCGAGACATTGGAACGTAATTTACCCATCACGAATGGAGGCGCCACCGCCGGTGCCCGTGACCCAGCCGAGAGTCCAGAACTTTGCGCAGAGCGAGGGAATCAGGTTCGCCGGGTGCTCTGGGTTTTCGGAGGTGATGAGCTGGTCGGGGTTCTCGATCTCAGTGGTGGATGCCATGGTGGGCTTGTTTCTGCTGTTGTCTTGTGAGATGAGTTCTGGGGAGGGGTCGTGGGGTAAGGCGGTCAGGGTTGTCGACGGGCCTGGACACGCACGATGCCGCTGCACTGTTGACGACGGCTGTCAAACGATCGACGAGAGATTAAGGTAAAGAGACAACGGTTGAAATTGACCACGGCGAAGTGGACGTCTGAGACTTGCATGCGCGGGTCGAGTTGTTCTCTCACTCGCCAAAATCAGGTATCTTGCACTATCGCTGCGGAAATTTTCAAGCCAATTGCATGTGAGGCTGAATTGGCCAGTGGCACCTCGCGGCTTCCCCACATGACAAGCACGCAAGGCACGGAACGCTCCTCTCGCTGCGTCTAATGCGAGAGCGAGTCGGCGTTCCTCAATTGGTTGCTTGGTTGCTTGGCTGGTTGGCTGGTTGGGGCCATCAGAGAAAGTCTCTTCGATTGTCAGAGACACGACATCTGGGTTGACAGAAAATTGACACGAATCCAAGGCCAAGGGCTCAAGCATAGCCTCGCCATGCAGACAGAGATTTGGTGGCGGGCATACGGATGGGCAGTGACAGACTAGAGGCTAATGTGACAGACCGGTGAAGAATCGGCGGCTAGCCCAGCCAGATGAGGCTGATTTGGCGCAGGGCAGGTGATGCGAAAGGACACCTAACCGCTTTGGACGGGCGAGATGCGCCATGTTTCTATTTTCCCGTCGGGCTTTCTCTCAGGTGGAGACGACAAGATGTTGGCCTGCCTGGGGGCCGAGGGCCGACTTCGTGAGATTGAAGGCAATAAAACGCGATGCCGACAATGACACTGGCTGATATTAAATCGCCCATCCCGCCTACCCAAAACGGCATCTCGTCCTGGCCGCCGTTGGGACGCTGAAACTTTCCCAAGATCGCGAGGCGGGCTGGAGTCAGGCGCGCGTGGGCCGCGGCATGTCGTGCCGTCGTTATGCCTTTTTCAGAGTTGCCCTGGACTTGGGCTGCCTTTAATCTCTGACCACGCATTCAATGCATTAGACCCGAGGCCGGTCGTCATTCTTCGGGACCAGCCGCCTTGCTGCTAGCTACCTTGGCCACGGAGCCGCCCTGCTGCCACGAGCCATACTAAGTATGCCAGATTTATCTTCCATACCTTCCTCCATATCACAAGGTAGTAGGCTGCCAGACCAGTGAGCAGCCAGAGCTTGGCTTCCAGACTGGGATGAGCAGGTGAGGTTTGGAAGCTCATCGAATCACCGTGAACTTCCCCCTCCTTCCATCCACTGTTAGCACATGTGGGTCCCCCTTCGCCAAAGGCCCCATCTCAAAGGCGCCGCTGGACTGCGCCCCTGCACTTTGTGCAGCCAGTCAGCCACAGGCTGAGAGCCCACTGTAAAAGGTACCCAAGCACTGAGACTGCTGCACCGGTGCAGGCGCTCCAAGTGCGGTGAAGCACCTGCCTCACCCGACCAGAGGTCCACGGGTGCCCCCAACGACCCCTGGAACTGGGGGTGAGGCGCTGCGCGGCAACTGCTGGTCCCTACCTAGTCTCCCGGTAGGTTTTCCCCAATTTTTTTTCAGTTCACTACCTTACCCCGAGAGGCGATAGCTCCCTACCTGGCCTCTTCTGGGTGCAGCTGCTTGCCGGTACCTTACGCAAAAAAAGGACACGTTGAGCACAACCCGCGCCAGCACCTGCCTCCAGCTCCTGCCTCACAGACTGATAAATCCGTCTCCTTCCTCGCCCCATTCCTTCTTCCGAAACTCTTTTTCCTTCTCCTTGGGAAATTCCTCACCAGACAATTCTCCTCCATCACCCGCGCTGGGAGCATTCGACCTCTTTGTCATTCAATTGGCAATTCTTCTCACCGTACCTGCCTAAGCTACCAAGCTCTAGGTATCCCCCCATCCATCTTCCCTACACACTCCGGTTTCCCAATCCCTTGCTGCTTGCTGCAAGCTCGATACCTCGCCCACAATGAAGTTCAACGCTGCTGCGTTTTCCGCCGCGGCTCTGCTCGCTGGTGGTGCCTATGCCGATGATGCCCAGAAGGTTCTGAGCGACGAGAAGTCCTCTACCGTCGCTGAGTCCTCCACCTCGGTCGCCCCTCAGATTCCTACCTTCACGGTAAGCTCCCTTCTCTACTGCAAATTCTTTGTCGCTGCTGCCACTGCTGCTGCGACTTCTGTGATTGCTTGCCTGCCAATCCTGTGCTGGAATCTGGCCTGAACGCGCAAGCTCAGTGCTTGCGGCAGTCACGGGGATGCCTGGGAAGCTTCTCCGCACCTTCCTTTGACACAAACCTCACAAGATGCTGACAATGGTTTCCCACAGCCCACCACTCTCAAGGCTCCCTTCCTTGAGCAGTTCACCGACGACTGGGAGTCCAGATGGAGCCCGTCTCACGCCAAGAAGGACAGCAAGGACGAGGAGGAATGGGCCTATGTTGGCGAGTGGGCTGTTGAGGAGCCTACTGTCTACAAGGGCATGGAGGGCGACAAGGGTCTTGTTGTCAAGAACCCCGCCGCTCACCACGCCATCTCGGCCAAGTTCCCCAAGAAGATTGACAACAAGGGCAAGACTCTCGTTGTTCAGTATGAAGTCAAGCTTCAGAGTAAGTCTCCACTGACAGTCCGCCCTCGATTTGCATGGCATGGCAATGCTGACAATTCCCTCTCTCAGACGGCCTGGAGTGCGGTGGTGCTTACATGAAGCTCCTCCGCGACAACAAGGCTCTCCACCAGGAGGAGTTCTCCAACACCACTCCCTATGTGATCATGTTCGGCCCCGACAAGTGCGGCCACACCAACAAGGTCCACTTCATCTTCAACCACAAGAACCCCAAGACTGGCGAGTACGAGGAGAAGCACCTTACTTCCCCTCCCACCGCTCGCATCGTCAAGACCACCGAGCTCTACACTCTGATTGTTCACCCCAACAACACCTTCATTATCCAGCAGAACGGCGAGCAGGTCAAGACCGGCTCCCTCCTCGAGGACTTCTCCCCCGCCGTCAACCCTCCCAAGGAGATTGACGACGCCAAGGACACCAAGCCCGAGGACTGGGTTGACGAGGCCCGCATTCCCGACCCCGAGGCCAAGAAGCCCGAGGACTGGGATGAGGACGCTCCCTTCGAGATTGTCGACGAGGAGGCCACCAAGCCTGAGGACTGGCTCGAGGATGAGCCCCTCACCATCGCCGACCCTGAGGCCCAGAAGCCCGAGGACTGGGATGACGAGGAGGATGGCGACTGGGTTGCCCCTACTGTCCCCAACCCCAAGTGCTCTGAGGTCTCTGGCTGTGGCCCCTGGACGAAGCCCATGAAGAAGAACCCCGACTACAAGGGCAAGTGGACTGCGCCCTACATTGACAACCCGGCCTACAAGGGCGTCTGGGCTCCTCGCAAGATCAAGAACCCCGACTACTACGAGGACAAGACCCCTGCCAACTTCGAGCCCATGGGAGCTGTAAGTTCATGACGATGACAAATCGCATGCCGCGCGCGCTAACAGCTGTTTCAACAGATTGGCTTCGAGATCTGGACCATGCAGAACGACATCCTCTTCGACAACATCTACATTGGCCACTCCGTTGAGGATGCCGCCAAGCTCGCCGCGGAGTCCTTCAAGGAGAAGCACCCCATTGAGCAGCTCGCTGAGCTTGCTGACAAGCCCAAGGAGGCCGAGAAGCCCAAGTCCCCCAACGACCTGAAGTTCCTCGACGACCCCGTCCACTTCATCAAGGAGAAGCTTGACCTCTTCATCACCATTGCCCAGAAGGACCCCATCCAGGCTATCAAGTTCGTTCCTGAGGTTGCTGGCGGCATTGGTGCTCTCCTTGTCACCCTCATTGCCATCATTGTCGGTCTTGCCAGCTCTGGTGGTGCTCCTCCCGCCGCCAAGAAGGCTGCCGCCGACGCGAAGGACAAGGCGAAGGATGTTAAGGACAAGGCTACCAAGGCTGTCGCGTCCGGCGCTGACACCGCCAAGGAGGCGACCAAGCGTAACACCAGAAGCTCGTCGTAAATGGTGGTGGCTGAAGGTTGTAGTGCGAACTAGCTCTTTTTCTCTTTGATAACTCGGCGGGGAAAAATGGGACTTGGAATCTCATCTGAAGCAGAAGACGAGGCCATCATCAGGAACCAAGAGGAACATGGATGCTGCTTTTTTCAGTTTAAGTTCCCTCGCTATATGTCTGTTTTGGTCATCGAGGGACTGGCAGAGAAGCATGGCGTAGGTGTATACTAGGTAGTCAACCCGAGGAAAAAAAGGATTGAACAAAATCTGCGCGTCGCCCTTATTTGAGTGTGACATGGTCCAGCATCGCAGTTCGGCGCCAAGGGACGATAAGGTAATCAATGCCGCGGGGAAACCTACCACATCCACACCAATCGCATACACAGCAGTGTTGTGTCGGTGACGGTCGGTATCGGGGGCGAGGCCCACCCGTTGGTTCTCCGCTTAACCACGGGCCATGATGATGCGCTGTTTACGCCGTTTACGCCGCCGCCCGCCTATGATTTTCGCGCCGGCTTCGGCAGGGGGAGCTTGGGGAACTTGGGGAACTCGGCAGGGATCAGTCTGAGCGTTATCTTACCCCACCCCAGTCTTCCCCACAGTCTTGGAGCTCGCCGGCGTCCCTTGGACTTTATAAGGGCCTACGATGTCGCTCGACTCCGGCTCCTGCTCGCGTGGCTGGTAATTGGTTCCAAGGGACGAACGAACAGACCGACGGGTGCAGCACTATCTGTTTCTAGTCTGGCCAATTGCCTCCTCAAAGACCTCTTCTTACGTTCATCTCCCTCTCATTCCCCCCCTCTTCTTCCTTCACAATGCGTCGTGCCATCTCTCGAAGCATCACCGCCGGCGCTGGCCGTACCTCTGGAGTGTCTCTCGCCCGCTCTTCCATCCTGTCGTCAACAGCCATGGCTTCTTCTTCCAGCTCCCCGGCTGCGGCGAGGAGGATACACGCCACCGCGATGCACCTCAACGCCGCCCTGGCCTCGACGGCCGAGTCCTACCCCAATACGCACGAGAAGATCGCAAAGCCCGAAGACACCCCCTACTTCTTGGACAACAAGTTTGTCAGCTCGAGCGCGACCGACTTCATCGAGCTGCACGACCCGGCGACCAACAACCTGGTCACCCGCGTGCCGCAGATGACCACCGAGGAGCTTCAGGCCGCAGTGGCGTCCGCTGAGAAGGCCTTCCCCAAGTGGCGCGCCATGAGCGTGCTCGCTCGCCAGCAGATCATGTTCAAGTTCGTCGCGCTCATCCGCGAGAACTGGGACCGCCTGGCGGCGAGCATCACCCTCGAGCAGGGCAAGACCTTTGCCGACGCCAGGGGTGACGTCCTCCGTGGTCTCCAGGTTGCCGAGGCAGCCTGCGGTGCGCCGGAGCTGCTGAAGGGTGAGGTGCTGGAGGTCGCCAAGGATATGGAGACGAGGAGCTACCGCGAGCCGCTGGGCGTCGTTGCTGCCATCTGCCCCTTTAGTGAGTAGTCCTTGCGGCTGCCATCTGGGCGTGGTGAGACTAACAGTGCTAGACTTCCCCGCCATGATTCCCCTGTGGTGTATCCCCATCGCGACCGTCACCGGTAACACCCTCATCCTGAAGCCCTCCGAGCGTGACCCCGGTGCGGCCATGATCCTGGCCGAACTTGCCCAGAAGGCAGGCTTCCCCGAGGGTGTCGTCAACGTTGTGCACGGCGCCCACAAGACGGTCGACTTCATCCTTGAGGACCCCACCATCAAGGCTGTGAGCTTCGTCGGCGGCAACAAGGCTGGCGAGTACATCTTCAACAAGGGCTCCGCCCACGGCAAGCGCGTGCAGGCCAACTTGGGCGCCAAGAACCACGCTGCCGTTCTCCCTGACTGCAACAAGAACCACTTCCTCAACAGCGTCGTTGGCGCCGCCTTCGGAGCCGCGGGTCAGCGCTGCATGGCTCTCAGCACCTGCGTCATGGTCGGCGAGACCAAGGAGTGGCTCCCCGAGCTGGCTGAGCTGGCCAAGAAGCTCAGTGTCAACGGCGGTTTCGAGGAGGGCGCCGATCTCGGCCCCGTTATCTCCCCGCAGAGCAAGGAGCGTATCGAGAGCCTGATTCAGAGTGCCGAGGATGAGGGTGCCACTATCCTCCTCGACGGCCGGGGCTTCAAGCCGGCCAAGTACCCCAACGGCAACTGGGTCGCCCCCACCATTATCACCAACGTCACCCCTGACATGAAGTGCTATCGCGAGGAGATCTTTGGACCCGTCCTGGTCTGCCTCAACGTTGAGACCCTCGACGACGCCATCGAGCTGATTAACAAGAACGAGTACGGCAACGGCACGGCCATCTTCACCCGCTCCGGCGCCACTGCTGAGAGCTTCCGCCGCAACATTGAGGCCGGCCAGATCGGCATCAACGTGCCCATCCCCGTCCCTCTGCCCATGTTCTCCTTCACCGGCAACAAGAAGAGTATCGCCGGCGGCGGTGCCAACACTTTCTACGGCAAGCCCGGCATCAACTTTTACACTCAGCAAAAGACCGTCACGGCTCTGTGGCAGAGCGCCGACGCTGTTGCGCAGAAGGCCGACGTCTCCATGCCGACACAGTCATAAGCGTGGTGTTTTTCGAGGGGGTATCGGTATACGGCCCGGTCCTCGGCTGGCTTCCCGGCCGGGCGGGGCCGGGTCCGCTTATCTTGGGACGTTGCGACGAGCAGAGCCGGATGGCGACCCGTAATGGCAGCGACGGTGTTTTGATTTTTGAGTTGTGCAGGCAATTGAATTCACAGGCTAATCGGAATGAAAATGCGAGGGCAGGTTGGTCAAAAGGTCAAAATGCATGTAATGCGGATCGCGCGCATGATGTACACGAGGAAACTCGACAGGATAGCCAAATGAAGCATTGAACAATGAACCGATCAGCATGCGCGCCCTCTTTGAAACGAACAAGGCGAGCTCGGCGCAGCCAGAGACTCGAGGAGTCGCGTTGATTCGATGTGCATGAAGGTCGCTGCGTTCTTAGTAAGAGAGGCTCCATAGTCTTCCAGAGGCGCGCTTTCGCTTCATGCGAGCACCTCACCGCCAAACACCAACAGATCGCCCATGGCCATCAATCTCAGAAGATGGATGATTCCTTTGCATCGGTCAGCAGCACTTTCACTCACACTCGCTCGTCCTGCTGAGCATTTGTGAGAGACAATGTGAGCAGACCAAGACTTGGCATGCAACACACATACTTTGACGCTCATGGTCCGGCCTCAACCTTGACATACCCATTGATTCACCTTCACGATACCCTTTCGATAGATAACCATGAAAACGGACATGTTTCAACTAACAGACCTCCCCGATACACTCTTTCTCGACATCCTCTCTCACCTCACCCCGCGCGAGATCGTCCTCCACCGTCTCGTCTCCCGGGCGTCCCACGCCGCGCTTACACGACACGATCTGTCTCAAGCACTCCTCCACGTCTTCTTTCCCAGATCGCTCGAATGCCGCATCCTCAGATCGCTAGCTTCACCAGAACCCCATGGCCCCTTCACCATGGACGGAGTCCTGACGGGAGACCCAGACTGGCCCGCCCTCTTCGCCTCCGTCTCCCGCCGCTACCACAACCTCTCCGCCGGCACCTTCCACTCCTTAACAACCATCCTCCTCCTCAAGGATCGCAAGATCTTCCGCCCCTTCGCGCCCTGGAACCGCCTCCTCCGCCGCGACGGCATGTCCGCGCCCCTTCAACCGCCAGACCCGACCTGGACCTACGACGCCGGCGTGCTCGTCTACCCCTCCCCCTCGGCCTCCCCGCCCGCCTTCAAAGCGCTAGACGTCTCCTCCGGCGCCGAGACGCCCGTCCCCTTCAACTGGACCGCCAAGATCGTCCGCCGCGCGCGCCTGGCCCGCGGCGTCCTCGTCCTCGAGTGGGCCGAGGCCGAGGGCTCCCACCCCCTCAACAAGCGGGACGTCGCCCACCGCCACTTCGCGACCGCGTTCGACGTGCGCGCCACGTCCTCCCCGCTCCTACCGGGCGAGGCCGCCCCGAGCGTGACGTTCCGCGCCGAGTGGAAGATCCACTACCTCGGCCTCCCCCTCTCCGCGCAGGACCGCCTGCTCTCCACGCACACGGCGACGCACTACGCCCTCTACGCGCACCAGCCCACCCGCTCGCCCTGGGGCGAGGACACGCCCCTCGAGCGGCTCGTCGTCTGGGCCCTCAACGGGCCGTCGGATTACAGGCCCAGCCTGGACCCGTCGTCCTCGCAGAAGCCCGAGGCGGACCCGGGGCCGAGGGTAATCCTCCGCCTCGCAAACGGCGAATTGGACCACTGGGGCGTCCGGCAGCGGGACACGCCGCGGCTGATGCGGCTCGCCCTCGACGCCGACGACGAAAACGGGGTGGGCGGCCACGTCTTTGTGCACGAGGAGGACCACCTCTGGGCGGCGGGCCCGCAGTCCTCCGAGAACCCGCCGGCGCGGCATAGTGTGCGGAGCACGGGGCTGCCGCTGAGCGGGACCGGGCCGCGGTGGGTCGACGAGTGCGGCGCCGAGGGGGACGCAGAGCGGTCCTTTTGTCCGGCGACGTGGCGGGACAGCGCCGGAAGCAGCGCAGAATCCAGCGACGTGGGTTCTTGGCCCGGTAGGGCGCCGTGCTGGCGCCACGAGGAGTTCCCGTACCTCACCGTCGCCGAGGTCGTCGACGCGGCCGCAGGGACGAGGGTCTGCGGGAGGCGGTGCTTCACGATGGAGACTGTCAGCGCAAGCGTAGCGTGCAGCAGCATCCCTGAGGCGGCAGCCGGTGTCAGCTCTGACGAGGCGGATGCAGACGCAGACGCGGACGCGGACGCGGACGCAGGCTGGGCGGGGCGGGGCGAGGTGCAGTTCGGGGACGACATGTGGAGGACGGTCATGTCGGGGGCCGCGCTCGCGGGCGACGAGAGGTGGGTTATCGGGGAGGACGGTGCGGGGGACGTGAGCGTGGTTCGATTCTGATAGGGCTGGCGTGAAGGTCGTCCGATGAGGAAATGCGTCGAAGGGTCGTGGATGGTTCGGGCTAGCCGTCTGGCCGTAAGAGGGAGGATTCCACTGCCCGTATGCAGGCCGCGGCAGGCCGGCCGGTTCCTTCGGGGAAGGGATGCCTTGGGAGATGGATCCTCTCCGAGGCGGCCTAGGACGCTGTCATGGCGGGGTGTGTATGGGGAAGCGGGAGATGACAGCTCACTTGGGACCCAAGCCATGGTGCCATTTTCTCACGATGATGGTCCCAGGCGCGTGTGGATCGCGGAGCTGACAGAAGTGATCTGCATTGAAGATACCATCTATTGACATGTGTCTGCCTGCTATGGTAATCTATCCCAAAGCTTAGTGATGATGAGAAAGAAAGAGAAAAAAAAAAGTAGAGAAACCAAGCCTGCTTTGCAGCAGAGACTATTCCATCTCCCCTTAGCTCCTGAAAATGCCGAGATAACAACCGCACCGCCGCCACACTCCCCAACACCTGCTGGACATGGTGGAAGAGAGAGAAAGTGATGATTTCATGCCTGCGTTGCTTTTTCTTAAATGCTTGGTGCCTTCCCAAGCACCTTGATTATGTGTGTGTCGTGTGATGTGAGATGTGTATGATACAGAAACGCTCATGAAGTCGCCCCTGGGAACAGACGAGAGATTAAAAGATTTGACGTGTCTAAACTGTCATGGGGGTCGGGGTCGTGGTGGGGGATGGACCGTTAGGCAGCTGGAGGAAGCCGTCGTAATACGAGTCCAACCAGCGGGCAGCCTCCTCGCCGGCGTCGTCCATGCTCGAGTCCCACCTGCCAATGGAGCCAACGTAGCCGTCGGGTCGTACGTTCACAATGGCGACTTCACCGGGGCCGAGGCTGCCGAGCCACTTGTTGGTGCAGAGCTGGCCGCGGGTATCCTGCTCCGGGATGTCGTCCAGGTAGAATGTCCAGCGGCTGTCCTGCAGGAGAGCCGGCAGGTCTGAAATCTCCACATCCGCCTTGGGCATGGTGGCTGGGGCTCTGTTAGCGAATGCATCTGAGGATCCTTGTTTTGGGTGAACTTACTAATCAAGGCAAATGTGAAGAGATGACTGACGGCCGTGTATCTCTCCGGTCGGTAGTAGATATCTTCGGAGGACGGCAGTCTAGGCTGAGCAGCATACGAGGCGCTAGCAGAAGCAGAGAGCTTGCTGATGAAAGAGTTGGCCGAGGCAATTGACTGGCAGAAAGTCTCCAGGAAGGGGCTCGAAGCCTGGATATCCCACATCAGGAGGTAAATGCGGAACTGGCCGAGCATCGGAATGTCAAGCTGTACATCGACGGGGTTCGAGTCGATGTAACGGGTGACCTTGGCCGGAGGAAGCAAGCAACCCGGTCTGGCGTCTCCCATAACGAGACCCTGCGGGTCAGGCTTATTGAGAAGGCTCTCGGCGTACTCGGCACCAATACCAGAAATGAACCTGACGTTCGTCTTAAAGTTCTCCGCCAGTGCGACGGCGTCACCGCCGGCAATCTGGTTGGCATGCTCGTAGTCAAAGTTCACCAAATCAACGGCGATCTTCCTTCGCTCTTCTTCGTAACTCTCAAGGAGCACGGTCTTTCCAAGTCCACGAAGTGTCAGGTTGAGCTTCCACGCCAAGTTCCAGGAGTCGTGCATAGAGGTGTTCATACCCTGCGCCGACTTTGGGGAATGCGTGTGACTGGCGTCACCAGCAAGGAATGCCCTCAGATGGGGGTCGCAGAACCGGCTGGCCACTCTCTGACCGATCTGGTAGCGACCAAACCACTCAATGTACTTCCAATCAACTTCGAACGGTGCCATGATTTTCTTGGCGCGCGCCATGACAAACTCCTGGCCAAGCTCTCGCTTGTCTGCCTTGGGGCCAGCCTTGAGTTCGATGTAGAAGCGGGTCATGTTTCGCTCTCTGGGAATGATGAGAATGGAGCCGTACTCCTGCGAGTAAACCAGCGTCTTGGACCAGATATCGGGAAAGTCGGTGATCAGCTCGCCGTCAAGAACACCCCAGATGGCGGGCTGCGACAGGCCGATGGCCCGCGCATCCGGAATGCTCTTGCGCACTTTCGAGTGTGCACCGTCGCCTGTATCTTGTCAATTGCCTGCGCGCAGTGAGCAAGGCTTTGGTGGACGACTCACATCCAATCAGATACTGTGTCAAAATCGTCCTCCGGTCTTGGGTAACGTTCGTGCGACAGTTGACCTGGAGGGGCCCAGCCTTGTTTTCCGGCACGCTGTAGGACTCGAACGCCGTGTTTCTCCGCACCTCGACCCCACGCTTCTTCAAGTCGTCAATGAAGAGACCCTCGACCATGCCCTGGTGCACCAAAAGAATGTAAGGGTCGAGGACGTCGATAACGGGAGGGTAGTGGACCTCGCGGCCTAGTCTGTGCAGTGGCTCGTCGGCGGTGCTTCGCCAGAAGGAGATGTCGTAAACGCGAACGCCTCGCAACAGCAAGGGGTCGGCCAGGCGCATTTGGCGGAAGGTCTCGATCGTCTTGGGCTGCAAACCGTCTGCTCTTTGTGGGTGTCAGCTAGCTGGAGATATGCGGCGGGAATGACAGGTAGTCTACCTTCCAACAGGTGTCTGGTCGGCCCTGTCATCAATGACCTCAACCTTGATGCCGAAACGGCCGAGGTTGGCAGCCAGCATGAGACCAGCAGGTCCGGCTCCAACAACGCATACCTGCGACTCTATGGGAGGCTCAGGCAGACTTCGAAGGAGAGTGAGGGTGTCTACTGTGGCGTCCAAGGCGTTCAAACGCCCGGCGGCGTTGCCAGTCTGGTCGTCCATTGAACCGTCTGAGTTGAGAACACCAGGTGCCATAATCAAGCTCGTACAGTGATATCACAGTTTCTTGGGCAGGCGGGGTCGGCCTTTCGTGCGTAGCGAGGGTTGTCGATAGAGGGGTCCGAGTAGTAGTGGCAGCAGCAGTAGTAGTAGTAGTGAATAGCTAACTATGCAAGACGGCCCAATGCAAAGGGTCTTTTGGTGCTAGTCGGTGTCTCTGGACAAGCCGCGCTCGCACGGCAGAGAACGAAGGCTTTTGGACGTGGGGTCGGGTGTGTGTGGTGGGCGTATGAAGTACGGTACAGTACAGTACGACACACGCGCGCGCGCACACACAGACGGAGGCACACACTAAAGCGGGCGTGGAGCTCGAGCTCGAGGCGAGGTCGGGAAACAAGAGGGACGGCTCCAGCCGTTGAGTGGTGTAGTGTGGTGTTCTCGTCCGAGGTATTGTGTGCGACAGGAAAAATGTTGGGTCCGGAGGTGGTATTCGAGATATAACAGTATGGGATGGGGTCGCTGAATATGCAGCCAGAACCAGGGCAGATCAGGACCGGGACCAGAACAGTGGGTGCAGCAGAACCAGCAGCAAACCAGGACCAGACCAGACCAGGGCTTGCAGACGAGACACAGGACTGACGGTGAAGGAGACAAGAGGAAAAGGAAAAAAAAAAAAGACCCAAAGGCGCTCCGAAAAAAAAGAGGGGGGCACCAGGAACCGACAAGCTTGCGACTGCAGACTGATAGCTGGATGGTTCGACAGACTTGGAGATTGCCTCGCGGATGCTTCAAACGATTTTGGAAAATGGCATGACATGAGCTTTGGAGCGCGGCGGATCGAGTGAGAATGGGCTGATTTTGCGGATTATTTACCCATGCCTGCCACACTTTCAGCAGCTTCCCATTGGACAAGCCCCTCCGAAGGGACGCCAGGGTCCAGCCGAAAGGGCGCTAGTCCTCTTTCGGCATGCTCCAGAACGTGGCAGGTGCGTTCGCTGCGATGCTGCCGTGCTGCACCCACACCAGGGTGGCAGGCGCGACCGTTGATGAGGCCACTTTTAGCCTCGTTTTCAACAACACTCCGCCGGTGACTCTAGCCACCAACATCGACATGTCCATCGCGTTCGCAGCATACGCAGCATACGCACGCACACACGCAGGCAGCGCGCAGCACGCCGTCCAGCACTCCAGATCCCTTGCTTCAACCTCGCGCCCTTCTCCGCCTTGGTCCGCCCGGCTCTCCGTACCCAGCAGCGGCACATATGCCTACATGGTGCCTAAGTGGGCTGGCCGCGATTAAGTTCCTTCATCGAGGAGGAGGGGAAGGGGTCCGAGATGGATCCCCTCGGCCGCCGGTCTCCAGTTTCCAGAGCGCACGAACGACACAGACCGGGACAGGAACATGCCATGCGACCTTGGTGCAGCACGTTGCATGTTGCCAGCAACATGGCGGCATCTGTCAGCTTCTCACGCGGGCCGCCCTACGCCATCCGTGACCCGTCTCCCCTGCCAGACCCCGTTGTGTTCCATCGGTCCCTTCACGAGCCCACCGTTCTTAACCGTCCTCGGGGCTAGGGCCGGCCGAGACGGAGGTTGGAAACGTGGAACCCCCCGATGCCGGGCATGGCGTTGGCAAAGCCCTTTCCCATGCCCTACGCAGACGCCAATCTATTACTGCGTACGGATGCTCCCATCCCAACGCTGCAACACAGCATCTGACATGTCACTGTCACCGTTCCTGCCGGGGTCTTGGTGTGTGCAGGTTTCGTTTCTTTTTTGCACTTCTGACACCGACGTCCCACACCTTCCAGAGGCCCCCTTCCTGGCGCCCTTCCACCCTCCCAAGGGCCAACACTCCCAACACCAACACACCTTCGGCTTCCCCCTTCCTCTCACACCGCTGCTGCATATACGCCGTAAGGACGGTAAGGCATGTGTGCGCATGTCCCCCGCCCAACCAACCGTCATATCTCGCCCTGCCACTGTAGAAGTCTGCGAGCCAGTGGCCCAAGATGCCTTCCCTTTCGCACGAGATATGCGGCACAGCAAGGCAGTGGTATGGCAAGTGGCATGAGATGGCGTGCCCCTGAACCTATAAGATGCTCTTTTTAGACTGCCGCACTCTGTGCCTCATCCTGACGGATTTACCCTCGCCGCGTCGCCCTACCGGCCCATCAGCCAGCATCTCTTGGCCTGACTTCTCATGCGCTGGGCTGGATGCAGTAAACGCAACACTCTCCAGATTTCCGATCTGACCCCACTCCAACGCCATGAACAGCAGACCCCCGAGGATACCGCCAACCTGGTCGTCCCCAGGCATGTTTCTGGAAGGTGTTAGTCACTAGCCACTTGTTTGATTTTATTTTATTTTCCCTCAAAGCCAAGCCGCCGTGCCGAGGGTCCTTTTGTCGAGATTAGCTGCTTATCCCGCCCGTGTGTTTTTTTCGTGCCCTTGATCGACGTGGGCCCCCGCGGCAGAAGCCTGCTTGCAAACCGGTGCCGTCCGTCGATTGCTTCGTCCCTGGTTACAGATTGAGGGCCTCGTGGTTCCAACGCATTAGTGTCAAACAACGAGGGCTCGCCTATCGATGCAGCTATCCCAATGCCGTGGCTCGGTTGATAAGGCGGCCAGGTCGCTTCGTACTCCCCGAACGAGAACGAGCCACGTTTGTTCGCGGTCCTGATCTGCAGCTCAGGAGTAATGCAGCGGGTTGATGGCACACGACTCCCGAGATCGTCGACGTGTTCGCTGCTACGCTTGTAAGTTGTTGAGGACGTGCGAACATAGCTGAACTCGATCAAAGTTTTGAGGTTGGTGCATCTACATCCGTGCTTTCTTGCCGGATGACCAAGGGAAGAAGTTCAACTGATTGATGCACGCTCATGCCCCCCTCAAGTCGTAGAGATGATGTGTCCCGAAGGAACCTCCTACAGATTGTTTTCATTAAGAACCCCTATTGTCAATGAAAGGCAGTCGGAGCAAATGCTCAGATATGCCTCATATGAAGAAAAACCATTCCAAGTTACAGTGTTTTGGACAACAAAAGAGAGGTTAGAAATGCGCCATTCCAGTAAGCAATTGGTACCGACTCGTCAACAGCTTCATGATCTTCATTTACGACTTTGACGATGCTCGTCTCTCAAGCACGACGAGGTTCCTGATTACAATTACCATTATCACGTACGCGGACAAGCCTGCGTCTTCAAAAACTCGACCTTAACCTCCTCGTCGCCGCCCAAAACAAGATCGAAGCTCGTGCTCCATCCGTTCGTCGCCAGCTGCGTCTGCCCTTCAAACACGACGTACTCTCCCCTCTCCTCTCCCGTCGTCGCCAGCTCGACGCTCTCGACCTCCAGCTTGCGCACGACAATACCCTGCCGCCGCACGAGACGCACGAGGTCCATCGTCACCGGGCTGGACGCGCGCTCCTTCCGCACCGCGGCCGTTACCGTGAACGCCCGCTCGTTGTTCACGCTCGTCCGGTTGACGCACGACTCGGACTCCAAGTACAGCAGCGCGTCGCTCACCGGGTACCCGCTGCCGGCGTTCCTGTAGACCGTCGTTGCGTTGGTGGACGGCGTCGTCAGGTGGACGAGGAAGTTGCCGATGCCGCTCGCGGCGTCGACGGCCGTCTCGAACTGGTACCAGACGAAGGTCTCCCCGTGCAGACCCTTGGTCACGCCGCCGTCGTCGAGCGTCGTGGAGACAACCTTGTCACCGTCGCCATTGCGGTCGGCGTAGGTCAGATGGACGGCCATGTCGTTCGTGTTGCGCCCTGTGCCATCCGTCGTCCTCACGCGCACCCAGCCGCTGAAGACGATGCTTCCGTTCCCACTTAGCGTCAGCTCCACGTAGGGCTTGATGTCTACCGCCTCGATGGGATCCGATAGAGCCACCGTCGAGGGCACGGTATCAATCATATGGGTAAAGATGTCCGCGCACGCCGTCTTGAAGCCGCCCGCTGTACGACCGAGCTCCGAGATCGTCCTGTTACCGTCCGAGGCGAAGATGCGCTTGTCAGAGTTGAGCGTCTCGTTTGCATTCTTTACCAGCGGATTCGTCGTCGTGCCCGTCACATACTCAGTCGCGATGTTGTTGTCAAAATCGTCAAACGTGCTGTCAAAGTGCGTCACCGTGTCGGGCACCGGGTCGAGACCCGTGATCTGCGGGTTGTTCCTGCTGTGCACGCCGCCGAGGGTGTGTCCGCACGCGACGAGGGAGATCATCTCGCTCTGGCTGAAGCCCGCCTTGGCGAAGGTACTCATGGTGGTGTTGAGCGGCGTGAACGGCTCCGGCACGCCCGCGGGGCCGGCGGCCTGGGCGTCGACGCGCCCGGCGCGGAACGGCATCTTCGCGCCGCCGCAGCCGGCGTTGGCGACGACGACGCTCATGGCCAGGAGGTCGGCGGCCGAGGCCCTGACGGAGTAGAGGTTGGCGAAGAAGCTAAAAGTGTTGTTGAAGGCGGCACCGCCGTTCTCGGTGCGGTCGAGCTCGAACCAGATGGAGCCGTCCAAGCCGCCCGCTCCCGGGGAGGGATCGTTGTGGTTGATGATGTCGTGGAAAGCCGTCCGGATCCATTCCGCGGCGAACTGGCGGCCGTTGATGTTGCCGCCAAAGGAGCAAGGGGTCACGCCTGCAGATCGATCGGTCAGAGAGACCAGTGCTTTTTGTGATAGGTGATCGGGACAAGGGGAAAGCGACTAACCATCGACGAAGCCGCGGCCGCGGTACCCCGTCTGCAGCGAGAGTATGTCCTCAATCTCGTCGTAGGGCGAGGGCCAGACGTAGGCGGCCTCCGCGATGCGGGCCAAAGTGGCCGCGCCGGTAACGAGGGCGAAGGTTTTCATGGCGACTCGGGCAGATCGGGAATCCCCTCACGAAAGTGAAAACAGATCAAGAAACGAGCGGAAGGAGGGGTGACTGTCCGTCCCACGACTTGCGCGACGACTCGTGACAGCGGCTACAGCCGCACTTTTAATACGCATCGTCGTATTGGATCCCGTTCGCTTTATTAACCCCGTTTTCCGTGGAGCGGGTTGGGTTTTTTTTCCCTTCCCTCCTTTGGCATGTGTACTAAGAGAAGCCCCAGGTCGCCAAGCGTTCAAGATGGATGCGCTGCATCGGGTCCCTGGCCCAATGGAGCAGCTCAGCCCGCCCGTCGTGGATCGCGACGGCGGCTGCCGTGCGGCGATGCAGTCGCAATTTTTCTCCCGCTTCCTGCAGGACCTGCCAGAATTACGGGAGGACGGGAGAGTGGGTTGGTCGGCTTGTGATCTCGGCCGAGTCAGCCCAGCTCTCGCATGTCGCGGAATCACATTGTGAGACGGTGGTGTTGTCCGGTTGAGGTTATGTGCTCTCTTGGAACTTTGTTCAATGACGACGGCGACGATCCCAGGGAGACCCGCGCGGAATGGCCGACTGGCTGATTATCAGATGGGAAAAAGTTATCTGATGGAGCAAAGTCTCAGGGGTTAAGATGAACGTCCCCGCAGACGGTGTGGAGAGCCGCGAGACGAGGGTTGGAGGAGGAGGACGCTTTTTGCCTGGTATGGTGGAATGAGTTTGGTCAGTATCGTTCGTCCCGAGTCCCCCCTCTTCCCGTCGGGCCGCGGCCTGTGCACGATCCCGGCGGTTCACTTGAAGGAGGCACGAGCCAGTTTGAACTCAGGAGTCTTGCTTGTATTATGGTTGTATGTGGTTAAATACTATTATCGACAAAGTAGATGGTTATTTTGCTGGCCATGGGCCAAATCCTCTACCTAGGGGCTGGGGTTACAGTACCCGGCCTCAGTCGAGTGCGCTCGCTAATTCCATTATGCCCGCTAACACGAAGACAATCGCATCGATTTGCACCTCTGAATGAGGAAGAGTCAGTTGTCATATCCCAATCCTGTCGCGCCAACATACTAACGCTCATATGTGCGACCCTATGTCATCTTTTCCATCAACTTCCTCTCGAACCAGGATGCAAAAGACACCGCCTTGGCGTCCACATATCTCTGCGTAAAGTCCGCAACACAGACGACGACCGGAATGAACAAGCACGTCGAGAAGAAGATGCCGAGGCCGTACTGCCCGTCCGTCGCGGCGCCCGTCAGGCCCGTGAAGAACTGCACGAGGTGCCAGCCGTAGACCCACAGCAAGGAGTCGTGGACGAGGTATATCGCGAACGAGATGCGGCCGAGGTACTGCGTGAAGCGGCGGGTGAAGATGTGTTGCAGCATTGGTGTCCTGTCGACGGTGAAGACCAGCATCAGGGCGCCGAGCGGGATCCAGAGGCCCTCGCCCTGGCCGTACCGAGACGGCGCGAGAGCTGAGAGGGTCTGGTAGCCCGGGGTGGCGGCGCCGTCCTGGGCCAGTTTTGGGAAGGAGAGCAGGTAGAGGGCCACGACGAAGGATAATATGGCAATTGCCTTCCGGAAGCCGGTCCAGGCGTGCGAGGACGACACTGCGGACTGGAAGCGGGTAAAGCTGTCCCGACGCCACGGCCTTGACCACAGAGGCAGAGTACTCCATTCCACGTCACCGTCGTCCGAGTCTCCGCCGGCGGGCTGAAAGCGGAAATGCAGATCCGCACAGAGAAGGCCGGCGAGGAAGAGGAAGATTTCCCAGTGATTCGCATACAGGGCGTTCGCCGCTATAGAGAAGTGAAAGAAGAGCCTGATACCGGGACGCAGCCTAGAGAAGGCAACATGCGCCAGGAAGACGACGAGGGAGCAGTCGAACTCGATGGGAATCGTCCAAAGAACTCCATCGTAGACGTAGCTGTCGCCTCTATGCATGTTCCCGGAGAAGGGGTCCGCCAATCCGACGGTGCATGCTCCCCAGTGCCACAGCTGATCGAAGAGGTTCGCGCCGACGGGTGGTCTCAATCTTGGGAATACTGTGGCGGCAGGGGGAGCCTGGCTCTCGAACCAGCCCATACATGCCATGCATGCCACCACGAACGTGATGACCGCGGGCGGGAGGAAGATTCTGATCCATCTGCGGAAGGTGGATGATGCCACGGCGGCGGCGAAGTCGTTTGTTCGTCTTTGTTTGATGAGCTTCAAGGGCTTGTAGCTCAGCGCAAAGCCGGATACGACGAAGAATACGCTGACTGCCCAGTAGCCGGAAACAACCAGGCGGATTATGGGTAGCTGGATGAAGAGAGGGCTTGCGTCGGACATGTAGCCTTTGTGGATTCTCGTGGTGAAGATAAGGAGCGACCAGTGATGGCAGACGACGAGGAAGGCGGCCACGCCTCGGAGGCCGTCTGGCATGTGATGTTAGTGATACATCATCTTTGTGAAGAAAATATGAACAGAATCCTTACCAAGCCATGCTGTTGGGTGAAGCGGTTTGGGAGGCTTGTTGGGGTCCGAGGGATGAAGGAAGCTCGGGACAAGAGCCCAGAAAATGGCCCTTGAATACCGTATCCAGGGAGGCAATGGGCGGGGAGGTATGGCCGGGAGCTGAAGCTCGGTCCCAAAAGGAGTTGAGGGCCCTTGAGGGGAGTGATCCTCGAGAGAAATCTCTTCCTCTGCCTCCTGGACCTGGTTCTTCTCTGGGGCTCTGGGCTCTATGTTGTCAAGAGCCACCTCGTCAGCCGCCACTGGTACATAGCCCGAGTCGGTCCGGGTCCGAGATTCAGCCATGCTGCTCTCGAGAGGTCTGGCCGTGGTTGTCGGGTTTCCGTCGCAGGCTGCGCGCTTGTCGTACTCTCGGCAGCGGAAGCCAAGCGTCGACCGAGCAAGAAAACCAAAAGTCTAGCAGTGAGTAGCACCAGGGCGGCCTGGTGGCCAAGTTATATGAATCTTCCGGAATGCCACAGAATTTTTCGACAGATCCGGGTGGCCGCCACACATACCTCACACTCGCTGGTGGAATCTTGCCCCTGAAGGAAAGTCCTGGCGTCTAAGACGACTAGTTCAGCCCTCCCATCAGCTCTCTCACTAGTTGCCCGCTGTCCGTCTGTTTTCAAAGAAGACGGTACCACCATACAAGTTAAGGCTGCCTCGAAGGGGCCACCAGTGAGATATATGGCCTTTTGCCTAAGGTGAGTGGCGGTATGCAAAACATGACAAGTAATTATGATGTGCGCCATTCAAGCACGCCAACATCCGAAATTGGAGCCATTGCACATCATGCGACGATTGCGGATACGCTTGCGATGTTTATCAAAGTCCGCTCTCCTCAAAATCTGCCGCATCCGATAGTTGGTGTTGCGTGTCTCAGCCGAGCCAGATCTTCAACGGCTGGGCGTAGTTGCCAAGATTGAATAAACCAAAGACGCTGCCAAGTCGCGGGATGCTTTTGGTTAAGAAAGATGCTCAGTAATGTGCCCGGATCGTCAGCGACTAATACGAACCCGACTGCCAGAAACGCGCGATAGTGACGGAACGATTACACACATGATTTTAGTCTTGTGCGTTCACGATTGAGGTAAAACCCGGACAGAAAAATTGGGAGACCTCGAAGAATGAACATGCAGAGAGGGCTCTGGTGACATAACTTCCTAGAGACAGCCGCTTTTCTTTGTTCATGAGCTCCGAGCATAGCTCTTTTGCCTGGTCCTCGTTGGGTCGGTTCAGTACCTCCAGGCCTGGTCCATGAACAAGAGAAAAAATCCATGCGGCAAGGGAAAAAAACTGGGAGAGAATGATTACGGGGAGCGAGTATGTCGGCGGGTTGATGTGTGTCTCAGTCCGGGCCTCCCAAGCACGTGCATGGCTGCTGACAATTCCTTTCAAGCTCTATCCCTTCCGAGCCTCAGCTGTTTCTCTTCCGTTGAATTCTTCAGGATGCGACCAGTTCGAATGATTTGGTTTCTGGCACAGGCCACTACTTCTGGCTTCCAGGGGAGAAAATACCGTAAGAGACAAACTTACACCACTCAGAACCTTCAGTCCCGAAACTGGCCCACGGCGTTAACAGTTTCCGCGTGCTTAGCTCCGAAATCTTACTTGGACCTAAAAACTTCCGAAAGTGTCAATGCGGCAACTTGGCCGAGCGGTCTAAGGCGCCAGACTCAAGTGTAAACTTGATCCTCCCAGAGGATAGTATTCTGGTCTCGAAAGAGGCGTGAGTTCGAATCTCACAGTTGTCAATGTTTTGCTTTTCCTGCAGATTTTTGCCGCTTTTTTGTCTTTTCGTGATTTCCCGTGTTTAATGACATCTGTTGCATCGATTGAGCTACTTGTTATGTCCCCGAAAGGAGCGAGGGAACGACCATATGGAGTGCGGCATGTAAGGGCCACGGAACCCGCCTCTTTCGTGATCCGGACCTTCGTCGGTGACTCCTTCGTGCGGTTCTCCGTGATAGCCAAGCCGGGACGGCATCAGTATCTTGCATCATTTATGGCTGGAACTCTCCAGTTTTAGTTGCCTTGGCCTTTTTTGCCTGATTGGTGGCTTGCGTACGGGCTGGCAAGAGCATGCAGGTGGCGAGGAGGTTGCGCATGGACTTTGTCCCTCATCGTACATGCGCTGCCAACCCCAGACTAGTAAATATCATCATCGCAGATAATTCTATCACGACATACAGAATGCTCTCAAACTTGCAACGGTACATAGTCCGGCGTCGACGTCTCTGTACGATAGTTGATGCATCTCTGCCACCCATCCCGCCAGCGAACGTGATGCCTCATCCAACACTGCTAGCTAATCCCTCAATTTACAAGCACTTATCAACGGGTAAGCTCAGTGTCGTCCGTAAGATCACCCCGCTTCTCTGATATCCTACCAGATGGCACGAGGATGATGATATGTTGTGGACATAGTCAACTCGTGCCCACGTGCCCCCCTGGTTCTTGGTCCAGCACTACCTAAATCGCCATAAGCTTTGCCTAGGTATCCCTTCAAACCTTGAAGACGAGCCAATCACGAGCTGCGTAGTTTGCTGCTGTATTTCCCGATTTGGAAGGGTGCAAAAAAAGCTCAGGCCAGCACAACCGCACGCAGGTGGCAGGAGGACGACTTGTGAGACACAGAGGGTTGATGAAGCTCCCTTGAGCGCCATGAGCGAATGTTCCCTGGGTCCTGATACTCTCTATCCGTCAACAAGTTCTCGCTGAGGCGGAACCACAGATATTCAGAGGTTTCTATCCAGGAATACGGGCTCCCGTCTGTCTTTTCTGGCATGCTACGATCGCCGTCTTGTCCATCATCGCCAGGCGCTCGGAGTAGCAGAAGGGCACACCAAAGCCTCCGAAACAAGATTCTATGCAAGCCGTCTATTGCATTAATGTAGAGGCACAGCGTCTCATCGAGAAGGGGGCAGTTCAGCCCCGTGGTTGGGTTTGGCAGATTGAACGTGATGATCAGTTGGCACAATAGATTGTCAACATGTATTATTCACTCTCTGGCCTTTTTTATCTATTTAAACACCCAACATCAGATCTTGAAGTAATTGGGTTAGAAACTATAGGTGAGATACTTGATGAGTCTGAATAGGAGCCGGCGAACGCTTTTAGAAAGGCCACAGAGCTTCGCCCGACATCATGGAGAGGTCGATACGCGTTTGTGAGCCGACAAGGCCGTCACGAATCTTGCCAGCCGACTGAATCTTCCACGAGATATCAACCGAGTAGAGTCCATACCAATCACACAGCTGATACTACTCGTCTTCTTTTGGGTTTCGATGTCTTCTCGCACCAAGACTGAAACCCTCAATACCAGAAGTCAGTCCTAGTGAGTCACGTTGCCAAGCAGTCCGAAGTTCAGATTGTACGGTTTTACACTTGCACATCGCGTATATCAAGTATCTACCTCCAGCCCTGGAAGCCATGCACATTGTTTCATCGTCAAGTAAAAACGCAGAAAACCACCATTCTACAACCTCTGAGGCTGCTCTGCCTCGAAACCCAGCCACACCACCTTTGCCCTCGACTCTAGTCACATTCGCCAGCTCACGTCTATCTGTCTCCCTAGCCAGAGGGCGATGAGCTCCCAGTGGGAGATGCGAGACAAAGTCAGAGGCTGAAGAAATCTCGCGATGCGCTGCCTGGGCATTTTATTGTACCCATCCGCCGGTTCCCTTACACCTCTTCCTTGCGGCCTCCCTGCAACAATTGAAGTAAGGAACCAAGAACAGAAGCGTATGGTAAGAGAAGCAGGGAGCGGCATCTACACTCGTACCGCAAAGCCAATGCTCTCTCGGATGACAGACACCTGTACAATCATTCTTTCAACCGGTTTATTTGTCGAGAAGAACAGATCCGCAGACCTGGTTGTCCAGCTCACTTACCAAGCAAGGTACTAAAGTCTGCTTGACGTTGGGCCCAGGAGACATGAGGCCGTCCTTTGCCGCACGTGAATCCTCAGCGAGTTTCGTGCCTCTCAATGCCTGCCTTCCTTCACTCAATGTCCCATC
Source organism: Colletotrichum tropicicola (assembly GCA_025962755.1). Classification (NCBI taxonomy): domain Eukaryota; kingdom Fungi; phylum Ascomycota; class Sordariomycetes; order Glomerellales; family Glomerellaceae; genus Colletotrichum; species Colletotrichum tropicicola. The sequence continues at coordinate 55,726 of JAOWMA010000143.1, forward strand.
GAGTGGGAAAGAAACGCACTCCCGATGGCCCTTCAACGGTGGTTGAGTCATTTATATTGTCTGAGCTTTGCCGCCGCCAAAGCTTCATCAAACCCAAGCTCAAGAGACAGAAAGAAGCCCGCAGCCGTACCGCACATCGTTTTGGGCTTCGTTGCAGTCCGGGAAGTTACTGTCAGGTCCGAAGCAGGATGATTCTACCGGTCTCCAAGGCATCGTCAAAGTTGACACGACCCTTGCTTCTTATGTCGACGTTTGGTCCCTCTTTCTCGACGGAATAAAAGTACAACAGCATGGACGTCCAGATCTGCTTGTCACCAAGTCTTCAGCACACCCGTCAGTTTACGAGTATCCAAGTACAAAGCGAGGTAGCAACTGTGACAAACAGACCGGACAGGACCACTCAATGTGCTCACTCTGATTATAGAACAACATCTACCTGGCCTTGGGCCTATTGCCTTGGCTTATGTCCCATATTCGTTCCTTCTTTACACTGGAAGCTGCAGCGAGACCTTGTCTAGCATCAATAAGATCATGGGATCCACGGCTTGAGGGCAGACTTGTCCTGTCCGCACGTCACCCTAGTTCGAAATTCCTGCTCATCTCTATAGACAACAACGCCAGATCTCCAATCAAATGCAAATAGACGTCTGAAGTGGGACAGCGAGCTCCGTCGACCATTTGGCTAACGCTCGTTAAGCCTATGTCGACAGGCACATCTGTACTTACCGGCGCATCACAGATCTCTGGCACGCTTGCGGCAACAAAGTCAAACTCATATTCAATGACGGACGCCAGATAAAGGCGGTACCAAATGTCCCCGTCAAGTTTGCCCCGGTGTTGCGAATTGGTGCCACAAAGCAGTAGATGGCGCTGATCGATGCACGCGCGAGGCTGCCCAGGCGTAGAAACAACCGCGAGACGGACCGTCTGGTATTTGATGCCGGCCCGAACGAGCTCGAGATGGCCTCAACATCGTAGTGACCGGCAATCCGGAGACCTATCTAGCATGGTGATCGACCCCTGGTCATCGTGCCAGCCACTTCATGCCGGAAGATGAATCTCAACCCCCAACTAGTAGTAGAAGCGCCCCTGAAACCACGCGGCGCATCTCACGAAGCCATGATACGCGAAATCTAGCTCGGCGTAGTCTAAGTTCGACCGATTCCTCCTCCTGGCGCCTCACTTCAGCCGAGGGAGAGAAACAAGCCTTCGAGATGTGTGGACCGCCTTGAAGCTTCGTGAAACACAACCGACGAGATCTAAACACCATTGACGCGGTTGCAAAACTAGACCGCCTCTGTACCCGCCCCCGCTAGAAGCGGGCGAGGAGGAGAGGAGGGAAAAATAAGAAAGGGCATTTCCTTCGGGAAGGGCTCGTTGCTGCGAGTCATCGACCGGCAACGCCCCTAAAAGCGCCACGCCGGGCTAGAACGGACGGCTTGGTGAGGAGGCCCCGAGAAGGTTCAAAAAGCAGCCATGGAAAACCCTCCGGCAGATCCAGCCCGCTCTCCCGGCCGCCAACGCCGCTCTGGTGGTCAAACCGACTAACGCATGCCCCCTCCGACGAGTAAGGGACCCCGTCAGCAGTAGTCGGGCAACGCCGCCATCTTCGGGGAAGGGCACTCGCGCACCCCGTCCCTCCACCGTCACGGGAGGGACCATGGTTGCGTGTGGTTCTGGTTCTAGCCGCGGCATTACAAATTCCAGACTCAGCTGGCCCATGCCATGCCCACCCGCGCCCGCAAGTCCACAGCAAGAGGGGGGCGAGGCCGTCGTGTCGTCGTCTTCGTCGTCGAAGCAAACAACTCGCTTAGCAGGGTGGTGGCGCGGCGTCTTTGGCTCGTGCCCCAAAAGGCCAAACCAGATTGATTGACAGCGACGTCAAATGAACAATTTTAGTCTGGCGAACAGACTCGCAGTGGGCGATCCGCCGTGTACCCCTTGAGGATCCCCTGGCTTGTCAACGTCGTGACAGTGCCATCCGGCATAGGGACACGGACACTTGTCGAGTCAAGCGACGGCGACAGCGTCACTGCGCGGATCCCTGAGCGCCGCCTGTCATCTGCAGCAACCCCTCTCGTCCTGGAGGAGGTCAAAGCAGCTGCGAGACATTCTTGGCGAGAAAAGAAACGACGGACAGTCAGCGGGCAGAAAAGTATGTTATCGTGGACGAACCGTATCTTGAGGCCACACGGCGGTCGCGGAGGACGTACGCGGGGGGTTTAGTGGATAATATGGAACAGCCGTGCCGGACGGAGAGGGTGTGTGCCCTTCTCGGCGACCGAAGACCCCGGAGAAGCAATGGTTGCTGCACTAGAGTGTGCCGTTCAGACTTGGTGCCATGCCCTCGCGGCCCAGCTCTCGTGCAGCGGTGCTTCCACATGCCAAGGTCCACAATGCAGTTTTCTCACATTGATCAACTGTTGTTCGAACAACGAGAACGTCATGTGCAGTTGCGGACCGGCGGAGGGGAAGACGGCACCGTTGAACGCGGCGATCAACGTCGAGGAGTCGGTGAGCGCCTACGCAACCGAATTTCGATGTTCAGCGGCCAGAACCTCTTGGAGGATTGACTTAGCTGGTGATGTCCTCGTCCTCCTATGGGGCCGGTAGCGTGTCATACAAGGCTATTCCGCATGATCAAGCCCCAGTGTACTTGACGGAGCCCCATCCAGATCTTCAATTAGAGGCTGAAGATCACAATCTCAACCCAGGAATATGCCATCAGAAAGAGCCGCTAGCAGCCCAAACAAACCCTCCAATGCCCCGTTAGGCACGCAAAGACTTTATCAACGTGGTTGGGTTCAGGGTCCTTTGGGGGCCATTCTGAAGATAGAATTTCGGGCAATTAGATCATCGGCGAGGTCATCGTCGTTTGGGGTCCGATGAGGACCCGGTGGATGTGATTCTCGCGCGGCTACAGCCACTAAGTGACCAGGCCCGGCAGCAAAAAAAAGACAGGTATTGCCGCGGTCCCCTTACCTCGGTCAGTTGCACCTTGCTGTCTGTCTCTTGAAGATCCTCGAGGCTTGGCGGTCTCTGGCTACCGTGAGCTTGTGGCGACGATGCAGTTTGTGCTGGCCTCTCATGATAGTCTAGCCACGGTTGCCATGCCTTTGACCTGCATCAAGCAAGTGCCTTGCAGATGCAGTCCACAGTTCTGTCTAAGCCCTCCTCAAGCCCCGGGCAGAGACACCGATGAACCCCGGGCGCCGGAGGGGAAGCCGGTTTACTGAAAAGCAACAAGCCCGCAGCTAGTCCTTGGACGGAAAATTTACTCCTCCCAGGCGACCTGACCTGTCGTCTGTCGCTCCCAGCGATCTTTCAATAGAGCTACAGTAGGACTCAACTCAGCCAGACACTCAGAGGCACGCCGCTTCTCGACGGCCAAGGGGCGGGTTGCATGCCCACCGGATGAATGTGAGTGTTCGCAAATGCTGGCAAACTTGGATCCTGCCAGTGAGCCAGTCATCCAACAGCACCGCCGCACACCACACCACTGCAATGCAGGTTTGAGAAGTGTGACCGATGCACCCCTTCGACTTCCATCACTCGGCCTGTGTAATCGAACTTCTGCTTTTTTTTTCTTTCAAACCCTCCACACCGCTTGGATGTTCTGAGACGGCAATAGCGTTCTGAATCCTTCGGCGCAGGCTGACGGCGACGCAGTCGCCTCTTCCTAGCGACTGGTCAAATCGGTGTCATCGGGGACCGCAAGTTATCCAATGTCTGTAGTGCTACGCAGCCTACGCTCAGACGTGCGCAACTTTCCGTGGGGGCTGTCTGCATGCGGCTGTCCATTCAGGTAGCCTTATCGATCGGGAGCTCGTATTGTTCTCGGCCGTCTTCCTGAATCCTGCATCGAATCGCCGCAACCCAAGCCATGTGGTTTTTTCCTTGTGTCGTTACGAGGTTTTGATCTAGCGGCCGTGGAGCCACTAGTTCAGTTGAGCAACGGAATACGCTAGCTTCGACAGAGAGGTTTTCCGTCTTCACGTCACCTCGATTGACCGGCTTCTTGTCCGTTCCAGGAAGAAGACGGTCGTATGAGTCGGTCATCTCCAGTCCCTCATCTGTCGCTTCGATGACAAAGGCTGAGGTGTAATTTCTGGAACGCCCAATTTCCCGTTCCCCACGTCAATCACTTCTAGAAGGTTGACGAACGCCGGTAGTTAGAGAGATGGAAATGACTTTATCTCCCAATCGTGGACCCCATGGAAAGTGGAAGCTCTTCTGCCAGATATTGGGGCTTATCGCGCTTGGCAATGAACTACTGGCAGAACCACTGGCGGGACGAGCGGGAGGCCTTTCGGGACCCTGGCGCTCGGCTCCCACGCTGCTATCTGCACCACTGTCAATGGGTCGTGCCGATGGCGAGCTCCGGCTTCTGAGATTCGTGAGCAGACTAAGAAAGCGACGAGGCACTCTCACGACTCCACCGTACCGAGTTACAATATGGTAACAGTGTGATGGGGTCGTTGACAAGAAGGGCTTCCAGAGTGACTTTGCCGAGATTGAGACGTGGCTTTGGACGTGGTTCGATTACAGGAAACCTTTTCTTGCCGAACGTCGCAGATGTTTCCGCCGGTCGCGATGTTCCCGAGAATGAGTTTTCGAAACGCCCTCGAACGGCTGCCGTCGAAGAACCTCGGCTTCATTGCCGTATCCTGTCAATATGGGCCTGCTCAATCATATCAACCACTGCGCTCGAATCCGGAACAGCTTGATTCATCATGCGCGGAGACGAAGCCCTTCCTTCTAGAACAATGGAAGGATGGTACCATGGCTCCATCGTCTTCTAGGGTCGCTGCTTCACGCTGCCCCCTCCATCTGCTTCACACAAGTCCGCAAGAGGCGCTGCGTCATGATAACGAAGGTGCCCTAAAAAGGCAAGTCGCTCATACCCAAGGCTATGCGGGATGCTTTGTCGATGGAACCCAGCCTCCAGGTGTCGGAGTGTGCAGGCCCTGAAACCTTCTCGAAGGTCTTGGAGGGCCCACGAACCCAGGGCCGCGGGAATGCCTATTGGTCGCTGCAGAGTGAGTCCCTGCTCGACCGGCTCAACGGGGTTACCCCTGGTAAAGCATGTTGGATAACCCCCACCGAGAAGCCTCAGAATGACAGCTTCCAAAGATTAACTGAATCCTCGGAAGTGTGTGGGTTCTTTGAAATGGGGCAAAGGCATTGGGAGACCCGGCGAGCACCTGTGGTCTGTAACACCACGTGCCCACGAAAAGAGAGAAAAGAGAGCGTTTTGGTCTCGTTCGCTCGGGCTGCCCAGCCTCGTGATCCTCGGTATCCTGTTCGATGAGCATTTCGGCAAGCCAGACCTCCCTGTCAAACCTGCATGACTATGGAGCGGCGTGTCCCCTCGCGGATGGACGTGCAACACGAACCGAAGCAGCAACGTGCCTGATTTGGGTCTCGCTAGCAGACGTTGGCGGCGGTTGGTGTTTGCTTTTTGCCGTTGAGCGGACCAGGCATCAAGTCCGTCCCGGAGGATTTTCCACGCCAAGCGAAGCACCATGCGACAAGTCGTCCGCAACCGGACCGTCGACCCTAGCAGTTATCAGCGGTGGAATATTGGTTGGCGATGGCGGGAAATCTGTCCATGGCGGTCTTGGGTGGCCGGGGGGGGTTCGGGACAGGCTAAATGGCGGCCCCAGGCTCCAGAGCATCTCGGGCCCGTTGGAGGTCCCTTTGCTGATCTTCTAGACTCATGCCTGGTTGCGGCGAAGACCCTTGTGGCCGAGCAAGAGGCAGATGGTGTGGCCGCTTTACTTAAATTTCAGGCAGGCTTTTGCTAGACTTGCCAAGAATCCGGGGCAGCAAAGGTCGGGACAAGGCCCGTTTTTGGGCCCGGTCGCCGTGGGCTGTCTCGGTGGCATTGGCTGGGCCGGGACCCCACGGCTACCTACCCGGGCCGTCCAATGTACCATGTCCGTTTACCAGGCTCCCAAGTCGCTGGGGAGGAGTCGGAGAAGGGAACTTCCCAGAGGTTCCAAAGGGAAAAGAAGGACCCGCGGGTACAATTGGGAACTTCATGAGCATCAAACAACGGATCGCCGGGGCCTCCCCGATAAACCAGCCATAGATCTGCTGAGCTGTCGTCCTTGAAGGTCGATATTGCGCCATCCATGGCATTTTAATGGCTCTTTGTGGAGTCCTCTTAGGACACGGCTTGCGGAGATTTCCAGCGGTTGGATGGTGATGGTCGGCTGGTGATCTACTACCATGGACCGTTAGCTGATGTTCTGAGGTGGGTTCATGTGCCGTCGGTCGTCGACATGTGTTTGCTCCCACTTGCAACCATACAGTTGAAGCGTCCTCTAGACAGGCCGTCCGTCGTAGTCGCCGTCGAACAAGCTTGGGGTGGCCGTTGGAAAAATTTGCACATGGATGTTTGAATCCACCCAAGAGAGTCGGGGATGTTAGAGGCTGCTTTGGGCTTAAGGTGTTCCGGTGTATTGGATCGTGTCACTGTTTGCTCTTGTCTGATCCATTTCCCAGGAACGGCCCAACCACTCCAACGGTGGCGAGAGGATTCGTGCGCCAGGCACTTGGCTCTTGTCCGTGGAATCCGCAGAGATAGCACCCGGTCGGCCAGCCTAGGATCCCGGCTGCTTGACAGGCCCGAGCTGCGACTCTGGGCTGGTCCAGAAAAGGTCGACCAGCATGTGTTCAGACCCCGGTCCCGCCAACTTCAGTCGAACTCAAGTCCACAAAGGTCACTAGTGGGCAATCGTTCTCCATGCCATCCCATGTCGGTTGCATGAGCTGGGTTTTCATTCGCCTGGAAAGCCCACAATCCGCACGCCGCTTTTCTTCGTAGGGCTCTAGGAGAATCCCAAGCGTTGTGCTGCCGGTTCCGCGAAGCCTGGGATGCCATTCGGACCCCACCACCACCCATGGTTCGACCGAGAATACCATGCGCTGGAGGTACTTATTGCAGCAGATTGCGGGCCATCGATACTGATCTTTCGATGACCGATAACACTTTGACACAGTTCTCTTGCCCAGCCGGCCGGCCAGCCCACATGAAAAATGCACTACGGGGCTGTCAAGCTGGTACCGCATCATCCCTGTGCTTGGGCCCGCTTGTCGACACCGCTGACGACGTCAATCGGCATGTACCCCGAAGCTCAACTCAAAATGCAGTGCTGAGACTCATCGACCAGGTGGCCGACCAGACGGGCGAGATGGGATGGTTGCTATCAGAAACATGGCGATACTCCGCAGCGAGCCGCATTGTGGGCAACTAAATGCCAAAAACCAACCGCTTCAAAGACTTGAGATGGAAAAACATTGACAAACGAGACGAAGAGGCAGTCGATAATTGTGGAGTTTCTGCCGTACCTGCATATGGTGGTGCAACTGTTCGTCTGTTCCTGCATATATACGAGGGTACATTTGGCCGACTGCCTGCAGCATCGGTGAACAGTGATGGAGTGACGGAGCGTACAGTATGCAAGGTACGCCGAGTCGTGGAAGCTGGAACCCCAGACGGGCAGGTACCTGCTTGCCAGAGGTACATCGGCTCCCAGGCAGTGCCGTCCTTCGGTCGCCCTTCGGTCGCCCTTCTCCTGCAGCCCCAGCTCCAGGAAGACGGAGAGAGAAGCTCCAGTCGGATGGCAGGCCTGGCATGGATTCGTGGTTGCATGAATGGAGGCAAATTGTTGATTGGACCGGCGTCAGGGGTTCAAGGGGCCAAGCAGCTGGGATCCCATGGCACAAACTGACCGGAACTCGCCCAGCTCTGGGGACCACTGGTAGAACGTGAGTGGATGATCAGCGTGGGCCAGACGGATCATGACAAGCTGCCCCATTGGGAAGGCTTGACCCGGTGGTGCATGCGATTTATGCAACGTAATACTGAGCACAGCCTGCATTCACACCGGAAGATGTGCTGAGAGCGTGTAGTGTCCCCGCTGCGAGAGGAGCCTGGGCCACACTCGTGGGCACAGGGCAGGTCGACCCAGACGATAGTGACGAGATGATAAGGCCAGAGTCGAGTCGAGTCGGTTGTCAATGGTGCAAGCCGCGGGAGCGAGCCGGTTTGTGCCCGCTTTGTGCTGCGGCGGCGCAGCTGTTTGACCCATTGTGCGTGCGTCCTCCGGCCATCGGCCAGTCGCAGCTGGATGGAGCAAACAACAGAGCTAATGCACAATTGATGCCACAGGCACTCTGGTGCAATTTTATGCAGAAAGCTAACGTCTCAACTAGAGAGCTTAGTTGACGAGTTGCTGTTCAATATGGCCCGGGACGGCCTAGAGCTGAAAAAAAAGGCGACGATGAAAGAATCATCGGCCAAACCAGTTGAAGCCTGCCAGCATAGGGCTCTGCCGGCAGTCACTGGCGCAACTGGGCCTTGGTTGGCTCTGCAAGGGCCCAGCCAAGCCAGAGAAACTTGTGGAGTTCTCGTTCATTTGTTGATTTGTGGTTACGAACGTTGGTGTGGTGGTGTGGTGGTGGGCTTGAGACGAACAGGTCAGCGTGTTTGGCGGAAGGTCCCTACTGAAGCCATCACCGTTGTCCTGACCTTGGCCAATGGGATCTTGTCCGTGACTTTAGCCCAGCAGAGGTGGCGAATTAAGTCCCTCACGCCGTCTCAGGTCGTCGGGGGCGTCCAAATGGACTCATTACTACTATCGCACTTTCGTTCTGAATAGGCAAGAGGGCACTAGAAGGAACAGGTTAGCCGTAAAAACACGCGGGATGAGCGGGCAAAGAACAAAGAAAGGACACGGGTACCTGGCAGGACGGATGAAGGGCTGCACGTGAAGCAACGGGGGAGATGGGCAGAAACGTTGTCAAAGAAAGGCAGTTGATGGTCCTCGCCGTTGCAGACGGCGCGGCGTTTCATCGTAGCCCAAGAGCAGAAGCGGCGCAACGCCCGAAGGGCCGATCACTTCTCGAGCAGTCAAGCTGAGCTGGGGTGTAAGACGAGAGCTAGCCGATTTGGGGACTTGTTTGCGTTCTGCAGTTGATTGTTGGTTGCGCGCTGGTGCATTGTTGGTTGGTGTTGGACGCAGTCGCGGCGTTGGTGCTGAGTGTTGGTGGGCGGAGACGGAAAGCTCATCGGATTCAGCGTTCCACTGGCCGGGTGCTAGTCCGTCTTGCGGGGGAGTTGATGTATTCGGGCCTGGATGCATAAGGTTCGGTGTAAAGGGCCTTACGTAGACCCAAGACAGCGAGCGACTGGCAGGTTCCTATCGCAGAACGCGTTCCCGTCGGCTGCCTCTGGCGTCCCCGATACCGAGGAGCACCGCGAGGGATCTGTGATCTGGACGAGACGGGCGTGGGGTTGACGTGTGCCCCGTGTGCCCGGGAAGCATAGGGTCTACCTTGATAGGGCATGGCATTTCGGCAGAACTAAGTCGCAGGCAGTCAAGCAGCGATCAGGGATCGACCGTGACCGTGAGGGATCCCGCGGCATGGCTGAGTCTGAGTCTCAGGGCGCTGTCCTTGCGAGCATCATCTTCATCGACTTTAGCACGATCAGATATTACGTCCCGACAGACAGACGGCTTGTGTAGTGTGGTGTAGCGCGGTGTAGTCTGTGTCGTCTGGTCTGCGCCAAGGTCTGTATCGATAAGGCGAGACTTGGTGCGACCGGGATCGGGGGACGAGGGCGGTGGTGATGCGGAGGATTCCTTGGTGTGGGCTGTCCGACCGTGTACCAAGCGGGGTGATACCGGGGAGTGGGAGCGCGAATGAGGGGTAGGCGAGGCGTGCCGTGCCTCTGGCTTGCGGCTTGCGTCGCGCAGCAAGCACGCATGGAGCATCTCGCGGCGCGGCGTTCCTTGCATTGCGTTTCCTGTAAGGTACGGTGATTGAGTGCGTGTGTGTGTGTCTTTTTCCTTTTCGACGAAAATTTTTCAGCGTGGCCGATGCGAAGTCGCGGCGTTGGCCACATGCAGTGAGGCTGCAGCAGCACCTCAACCTGAGTAGGCAGGTTCCCGGGCTGCGGGTGGGCACCGAGGGCAGGTGCCTTTTTCAGAAACAAGTGCGTACGTAAGGCGGGCACGAAGCCTTGATGCGATGCGGGTTCGTTCGATGATGGCGGCTGTCCATCCAATTGTGGACGTCTCTGCGTTTTTTCCTCCTACGCACTTGCCTGATTGATGGCATCATCACCCGCAGATACTGGGTCCAAGAAGGAAGGGGACGTCCTGAACGCTGCAGTCAGTTGGTTGGTGGAGGGAAGGAACAGACAAGACGCGGCGGACCCGGGAGCACCGTGCCTAGGTAGGACGCAGTATCTGCTTTTTCCCGCTAGCACCTCAACGGCAGCCAACGGCATTCAACGGCAGCAGCAACGACAGCCGCAACTCGCAAGGTGTCTGGCATGCGGCGTGCCTGGGAAGGAACTTGGGCAAGGCACCTTCCTCTGCCTGCCGTGCTGCGGGGGGTGACTTACCTGGGACACGTCATTGGCCGAGCCTTCCTTTTCTCAGCAGCTCCCAGCCATGCTCTGCAGGCCGTGAGAGCGGTCTTGCCTGTATCCGTACGCCGAGTTCAGCTATTCGTGACCAGAGTTCTTATTCCGGCTCAACCGACGGCCCTGATGGTTGAGCATCCATGGATCGATACATTAACTGACCTCGCCTTCCGTCGTGCCTCGATGCTGCCAGCTGCCAGCTGCATGCCTCCTCGCTCGCCCCGTCCGTTGTACGGTTCTGGGTTCCTGACGGCATGCACGGAAGGCTCTGCACTGCCTGCCTCGACTAGAATGCCTGCTGCATGGACCTCCTCGCGACGCAGTGGCAATAGACTCTGTCAATTAACGCATCCAAGGTGACTCGGACCTGAAAAAAGATCGGATGTCATTTTGCTGCCCACCGCCCGTGCCAGCGCCAACGACTGGCTTCGTTGGCCTGCTTCACCATCATTTCGGGTCCTGCCCTGTTCCCGCCATGATCACCGCCGCGGGCCGCGGGCCACTCGCGAGGCTTGATTAGCTCCAGCCATCACAACCTTGGCCAGCTGCCTTTTTTTTTTGTGCCCCGTCTCTCTTTCTGTGTGCTCAGGTGCTGTCATGGAACGGGGCCAAAATGCCAGAGGGCCTCCCGCCGACCCGCGTCGCCTGCCGGGGCCGTCAGGGTTCATGCTGGGTTGTCAAGATGCTCTGCGACCAACCGGACGGCCATTCCAGACTCTGCTTGCCAAATTCATCCCCCACAGAGGACCTCAACTCGACTCGGGTATGGCGGGGTCACAGTCAGATGACGCAGTCAGCACCCAGCGCCCCTCGCGCCGACTCAGCGCATCCGTCAAAGAATGGAGATGGAGTCCAAACGAGAAACAAGCCCGTCGACTGGCGAGATCCATCAACACCCAAGAGCGTGTGATACGGAGGCCCAAACGCGCGCCGAAGGGAAGAAACAACAGACCGGGAGAGCCGTGCTAGTGGCGGCTGCGTCATGACCAGCCAACACGATGCCAGAGAAGCCACACACACACACACATACACATAAGCTCAAAGCGCGACGCGGGGTTGCTGACTGGTGCCTGCGAGGGTGTGATGGACGGCGGAACTGACCATTGGGATGCCAAGCGACCTTCAATGGACGTCCAGTGGTGGGATGGCACCTCATGGCAAACGTCGCGATGGACCTAAAGTGCGTGCATGGGGGCCGCAGAGGCGCCTTCTGGCCGTCCTGAATGGCCACAGCCAAACCCCATCACGCATCCTTTGTGTGTTTCGGGTTCCTGCACAACTACCCATCAGGTGAGCGAGTTGAGCATTTGCATCTGCACCTCGGCGACACGCGAGGCCTCTGTTGGTGCCGGCATTGGATACGACGCCAGTATGCATCGACATTATTCGAGCACCCTCACATGTTCGCCGCTTCCAAGGAACCAGTTGTGCCCTGGCACTGGACCGCCGGCCTGCCTGTGGCCCCTCGCGTGCCTGTGGCATCCGGCCAGTGGAGGAATTCAAGGGCTTGCACAAACGTTGGACTGGGCCGAGCCAATTAACAGCCGGGTCTATTGGGAGGGAAGTCAATATGGCGCCCAATGGTGACAAGTGGGTGTGCGGCCTCCGCCAGGGCCATTTTCACAATTTATCCCACACTCGATTCTCGGACGAATTAGACTGTGGACTGCTGCGGCTTCTTATTCTTAGAAAGTCGCCCGTCTGCACTAATCATGTGTGCCTGACGACATCGGATGGACGAGCCACGCACGGCTTCTCCAGCACGAGAGGTATCCTAGTCCACTGTTTCCTCAACTTGATGACAACTGACAAGCTCCGTTCGTCTCTGCGCTGCGGCTCTGGCATGAACTCGACCCGCAAGCCACCCTGGCCATTGTCGTCAATGCTGCTCGGCCAGTCCATCAACTGCCACGACCCAAGAACAGCAGCTGCTCCGCGTTTCGTACTGCTCGGGTATGTTTTGATCGGTTGTCTGGAGCATCAAACACGCACAGCTGAGCTCAGCCGCTCCATAGCATGAGAATGCGTTACGAATGCGCCCACGATACCGAAACTTGCCGGGGCCGCAGAGCCACCGTGACCACGGAGACGAGCGGCAGATGGCGGCTCGCTGGCGACGAGAACAAGGCATATCCCTTTTCGTTGCCGCTGGCACTGCGCGTTGCCATCACCATTTGCCGCTGCTGCAACTACAGCTAGACTCGGGTGATCAGCACTGAGCGGCGCAACGCCGTTAAGCATTCGTTGGTTTGGTACCTTGCATCCGCGCCTCCGTCGTGGGCTGCCTACTGCTGACGTGCTGGCACAGCGAGCGATACGACTGGTGTGCAGCAGAAGTGTGTGTCTGCATGTGTGGCTCTCCGGCTGAGTGCCCGTCTGGCGAATGGCCGTGCCCGAGCCGGTGGTCGGATATGCGCCATGCTGGACGGACGGGCGAGTACGAACGGAGGACGCCAGTTGTGCAAGTTGTGTGGATTATCGATGCGCGCCACCCACTTGTGCCTTGATTTACGTGTCCTATCAGCGGGCTTAGGGCCCTCGGGTTTATGCAGCTCTGTCGAGTTACCTCGATGCACTCGATGATCAGCGAAGCCTGTTGCCTGTCTCATCTCGTATGGCACAATATATGGCTACCTGTTGGTGGTGGCCCGAGAAAAACTTCCCACTTTGTGCTTGCCTATCCTCTGAGAGGTCGAGAACGAGGTTGTACCGGTCTTCGACGAGTACCTGAAGCAGGTACAACCAGCATGCCGCCAACGACCAGTCAAGCAGAGTACCGCCAAAAACAGCATGGCTCTGTTCATTACTAGGAAACGTCGCCTTCAACGGGGTACGACGGTCTCATGCGCACAAAAAGGCGACGGTACGCAATAGTTGTGTGTATAGTGCCTGCTCCGTGCCCAGGCCCGGGTCAGGGACGCGACGCCCGCTCGTGGCCGCCGTCAACGCCATCTGCTTGCGCTGGCTCCGTTGCTGTAGCTGCTCCAGGGAGACATGCGGCGGCCGGTAGGGGTTCCCTCGTCCAGCTCCGATGATGGCTGACGGCGAAGCAGCTGGCAGATGCGGCGATACGGAACGGACCAGGAGTTGGTGGGATTGTTCTTTCTGCAGAAGACATGGCTTTCCCTCTAAAACGCAGTGGCCTACCGGTGTCAAAAGCGGCGTGCCTCCTGCACGGTGTCGTATGCGTGCGCCTACATGGCCTAGTCAGCGAGACAGACAGGCAGTCTATCCCGTGCAGTAATACGGTACGGGAATCCTTCCAGACCCTGTTCTGGCGAGGAAGAAGCAGCATCGAGAATCAGAAGACAGGAACGTCAGGCACAGAGTGCGGATAGAGTAGAGCGCCTTGGCATGCACAGGGACAAGCAAGCTGTCAGGTACCCTTCAGACTGCGGTACATCCGAGCCAGTCGACGCAGCCCAATCCCAGTCCCCGCTCGTCTCGTCTCGTCCCTCTTCCCAGAAGTTGCCCGTCCAGATTTAGAATGGGATGGTGGCTGCGCCATCCTTCTCGTCCCAGCCCACCCACACACACACTGCGCGCTGCGTAGAGGAGGTTTACGCAACAGACAGAACGCACCCTCGTACCCCCAAGGAGGGGAGCACGCACTCACACACACACACACACACACACCACCCGCCATAGCACACAGCAACATACCTTAGAAGACGGTAGTGCGGTAGTGCCAGAGCCCACTCGTCTGATGTTTCCGCTTGCCCCCAGAGCCAGACATGCAGCAAGACGGACCCACCCGCTGCGCCGTCTCGTCCGCTGGTGTTCCTGTTCCTGGACCGTCGCCGCCGCCGTCCATCCACCCATCATCCATCAATCCACCACACACTGTCCAGCTGGCAAGCAATCCAGTCCAGCAAGTGCGTGTCCACGGGCGTGTGTGAGTGGGCGGGTGGCACGTCCCCCCTCCCCCCTGGTCTTCCTCCCCCTCCATACCCACCCGCTAGGTACGGAAACCCATCCAGCGACGGAGGGGTACGTACCCCACCGAGGGATTCGGTACGTATCGCCTTGGCCGCCCCTCGACCCTGGCCCTGGCCGCCCGTCTACGTACCCGGCCCCACAGATACGTACCGCTCGTCCCCTAGCCCCGGTCAGCTTGTGGGTGAGACATGCCTGCGTGGAGGAGAGAGGGGAGAGGGACGAGGATTGAGAGGGACGAGACGAGGGTCCCGTCGACTACCTTACAGGCACAGGCACAGGCACTAGGACCTGGTACGCTAGGGTCTGGCTGGTCTCTTCGCTGGTCTGGTCTGGTCTGCCACTCTGGCTTGGTACTCGGTGTCCCGTACCATCGGCCTATCGACGACTTTCTCGGGTTGATCTTGGACGCTTTCCTACTTATCCCCCTTCACCACCCACGTTCATTTTACTCTCGCTATTCCCATGATCGACACTCCTGTCGGCTACGGTGCGCTGTGATCTTTTCTTCTTATGACCTCTCGGTTCTTCCTTCTTTTGTGACTCGACATTTGGGAAACACTTCGACCTGCTCGAACCATCCCGTCCTTCCTTTAAGACAAACCAACCCCAGCATCCCACAAGACCGTCCAACGAGCCCGTAATTCACCTCAAGCACAGTCACTCTATCACGACTCTCAAACACCCTTCGAGACGACGGATAGAAACATCTCGGGACGCGTTCCATGTACAACTAAGACAACCAACCACTTTCACTCATCGAGTCACCAACACCCCAGACGGCCATTGTCCATCACCGGCCCGTCGTCCTATCCTTAAGAAACAGGAAAACCGAACATCATCCGTCATTAGGCCAACTGCCCACGACCTAGTTCGAAAGAACGCCATTGTACAACAACAAAACAACCCGCCGACAACCCACGACTACCTTAATCAGTAACGACGGAATACCAACCGCTCGATTCCCGAAGACTAACAACACAGCCCAGCTCGACAAACCCTGTCTGGTGCGTTTCTGGAGAAGCAACAACGAATCTTTCGTGAACCGGGGAAGGCTGATTAAACGAACCAGACGCAATCACAATGGACGCAACCATGATGACGGCCCAGGCAATGGGACAAGCTCCCTTCCTCTACTACAGACCCGAACCCAAGCCCGACGCCTCGAGGCACCGCGGCCACTTCTCCCAGCAGCCCAACATGCCCCAGCACATGGCCATGTACCCCATGGTCCCGACGCTTCCCTCGACGCCCATCTACTCGAGACCGAACTCTTCTTGCTCACAGCCCATGGGCCCGACGCTGTACAGCAACGGACCCGCGACAATGACCCCCGTGGCCTCTCCCCAGCCCATGAGCAACAAGCCGGCAATCATGCTCGAGACCGACTTCTGCGAGACAGAAGGCATCTACTACCCCTCAACACCCCCGCTGTCCACCTCCGGCAGCGCCATCAGCAGTCCTCACAACAGCTGCGAGCTGCTCCAGACGCCCATGAACCCCATGTTCTCCGGCCTGGACGGCATCGACGGACTGGAGGGATTCAAGGAGACGCTGGAATTGCCCGAGAACCTTGCCGTGGATTGGTCTAGCTGCGGATCCCCCCCGATGACACCTGGTAAGTGACGAGATGAATTTTTATCGGTCGCATCTGCCATGGGTGCTGTTCTGTGCTGCACTTTCGCTGCAATCGCGCATCATTTCCACCCATGCTTCTATTGCGCTTGGCAATGAAGGCGCCAGGTCCCGGTGGCCTGGGTGTTGGAGGTGGTGTTAGTGGTTGTTTGCGCAGGGTGCGGCGGGGCAGGCTCGTGGGAGTAACTCTGGCCGGTTTTTTTTTTTTTTTTTCCCCTTCTATCGAAACGGCAGGCTAACCTTGATTCGGCAGTCTACCTGCAAAATCAAGCAACCCAGGTCCCCTCGCTTAGCACCAATACTAGCGACCTCCTTTCCACAGCATCTTGCCCTTCGCTTTCTCCCTCACCTTCACCGTACGCTAGGTCGGTCGCTTCTGAACAGGACCTTGACTTCTGCGACCCGCGCAACCTGACCGTCGCTGCTGCCCCCAACACCTCCAACCCGACTCTCGCCCCCGAGTACTCGGCTTTCACCCTCGGTGAGGAGCTCAGGGGTGAAGTTTCCGCCAAGACCCCTGCCTCGGTCACCTCTCACCCAACCTTTGACTTCAACCCTGCCATTCCTCACGGCCTTCCTGCCTTTGAGGACCTGCCTGATTTGGAATCCGAGGACGACTTTGTCAACGGCTTGGTCAACCTTGGTGACGCCACCTCTGCTGAAGTCCGCCGCCCCCGTGCTTGCACCGGCTCCAGCGTCGTCTCACTCGGCCACGCCAGCTTCATCGGCGGCGAGGAGGATTTCACCTTTGACGAGGCGGACATCTCTGCTGCTGCTTGCCTGCCCAGCCCCTCCTCGTCTTGCTCCGACAACGACTGCCACCAGGCCAAGCGCCGCAAGATTGTTGAGACTGAGACCACGTCCACCGCCCCCATGTCTTCCGCCGCCGGATCTTCTCAGGCCGCCAGCAGCGACAGGCAGTCCAGCGCTCAGCCTGCCGCCTCTGACGCCAACAGCTCTTCTGACTCTGAGTCGCCCTCCGCTCCCCTGCCTGCCCCCGTCAACCGCCGCGGTCGCAAGCAGTCCCTCACCGAGGACCCTTCCAAGACCTTCGTCTGTGAGCTCTGCAACCGCCGCTTCCGTCGCCAGGAGCACCTTAAGCGCCATTACCGCTCTCTCCACACCCAGGAGAAGCCCTTTGAGTGCAACGAGTGCGGCAAGAAGTTCTCTCGCAGCGATAACCTCTCTCAGCATGCCAGAACCCACGGCAGCGGTGCCATCGTCATGGAGCTCGACGACTCTGGTGTTCACTCCTTCGACCACAACATGATGGGCCACCCAGAGGACTATCACACCCTCGGCAAGGTTCTCTTCCAGGTCGCCGCCGAGATCCCCGGCAGCGCCAGCGAGCTTTCTTCGGAAGAGGACAATGGCAAGAAGAAGCGGAAGCGCTCCGACTGAAGGGTCTGAGATTGGTTTTTTTTCGCATTCAAGCAATTCCACAATCGGCGGCGATGAATGATCGCTTCGATTATGCCCGATACGACTTTCACGACAAATTCTTCTTTCCAGACCTACCCCGCTATCCTTTACGCGGAACGGTCACTAGGGTCACACGGGGGACCTTCCGACAGGGGGCCTATCATGAACCACCAGAAGATAGACCGCCCCGGGAAGGGCCACATGCGAAAAGCGCAAGCGGGTTTGGGCATTCTGTCAACAACACCTTGCCTTCTCTGTATCAATATTTCCGGCGCCAATCAGCCCGAGCCTCACGAGGCCACGGGTCAGGCGCCGAAGGGATGTGTTGTTTCCAAGGGCTGCATGATGATCACCACAAAAGTTCAAGAACGCAAGGGCAGATGCAAGAGCGATTCGGATTAGGACAAACGGCGTGTACGGCGGACTTCGTTTCACAAGCAGATACAGCAAAGCAGCATGATTGTTTTTTCCGTTTGGCTTTTTTTTCAGAGGGTTATGCCACGTCATGGGCAAGGGAGGCACAACAGAAGACAGTTGAGGAGGAGAGAAACACGACCCAGACTCATATCCTTTTTTTGGCAGCGGCCACAAGCGTACTTTTCTCTACGCTCGTTGTAATCTCTCCAGCATGGTCGGAGGCCGGCCAGCCGTCATCGCTTTGGAACAAGGGAACTTTCTTCTGTGCACGGCGCCGAGCCGCGGGCCTCCGGGGTCGTTTCGGGCCGTCGCCTTCATGTGTTTACTTTCCATCCTTTTTTTCAGATTCGAGTTGGATCCTTCTCGTTTTGAGCCCTCTCTCTTTTCTTGTTTGGTCACGGGATTCAAGACAGACAGTGCGTGCGGAATGATGGGTGTGAGTGCTGGCCACGATCATCGGAAGTTCGACATTGGGAACAAACAGGAAGAGAGGAGGCTTCTTCTTTTCGCCAGCAGAACCAGAGACGCTTGTACATGTACACAAACACATTTCTGAACAAAAAAAAAGACACTTTTCCGCGCTGCCAAAAAAAAAAAAACATCAAGTCTTGGATCTCATCCACTCTCGATTCATGTGACAACCCCTGTGAAGACGACGGTTTCCCTGTCCATGTCTCGACGGATGTTCTAGCTCATGGGCCGATGACCTGGGCTCTCAGGCGTGCTCGGCCAGACATGGCGCGTGTAAGCCACGTCTCTGAAGGTCTGCTGGGACGCAGATTTCGTCATTGGGTTCGTTGTTTCGCGTCGGATGTTTTTTTTTTTAATAAAAATCTTACTCTTGCCCTCTTTGGGCGGTGGTGGGCTTGTTGTTTCTTTTCTTTTGTTTTCCTTTTCCCCTTGTTCCAGGCTTTCTTTATTTTCGGGTCATCTGGGCGGCCCAGCCTTATCCGACACATCTCCCGCGCCTCCATGCCTCCAACGGCGCCCGACATTCAAGTGACGTTGTCCCGGGTCTCACAAAGCCACTGTGGGAAGGGTGGTGAGTCATCCGCGATCCGGTAGGCTCTGCCTTGACCACCTGTCTGTCTCTCGTTTGCAATCCTTTTTTTCTTTTTTTTTCCCTCCTTGTAAATCTTTTGGGCACCACCCCCCTCAGGTTCGTGCCTCTCGTTCCGCGGCCTCCCTCTCTGTCTGTCTCCATGGGCGCGGCCCCTCCATACCCATGCCGCATCCGCCGCGGACTGAGGTCCGGATGTCCTGGCATGCTAGTGGACTGCTCACTGCCGGACAAGGGGGGGAAGGCAGACGGACTGACTAAGGTAAGTGAGTGATGGAAGATATGTGGTCCCAGAACAGAAGGACATGTTCCATCGGGCTCGGCAAGACCGTATGGATTGTCATGCCCTCTTCGGCAAAAGGAAAAAAATCTTTCCACGACGCGTTGCATGATTGATGATGTGATGGTGGCTTTGGACGTATCCGTTCGGGGACAGTCGCCGATCGGGATCGAAAACATGCTTCTTCCCATGTGTTGTTATTTTGGTCACTAAATATTTTTATTTTCCCTTGATGTAATGCAAGGGGGCGTGGATGCATGGCGGGAAGGCCGGCCTCAGTCAATCAGCATCAGTCAGCGAAACGATGAAATACAATAGAGAAACTGTGCGGCCCCCCATCCCCCGGCGTGTATTCTTCAATACGAGATGTTCCGGTAATGATCGAGGTGGGGGATTGGTTCACAAGTCAGGTCAAGTTCGGTCACAGGTGATACCATGCGGCCAGTGGTTCGTTCATCTGGGCGCGTGTGTGTGTGTGTCTTTGGACAGGCAATATTGGCCACGACTTAATAACCTGCCGCCTGGGGGCCATGCAATGCCGCATCCATCGTCTCTTTGGTCGCCATGCAAGGTACCACCACGATGAACTTGTCCCGGCCATCTTTTTTTTCGAGGAGATGTGCCTCGGCGATGGAGTGACATTGGGGTACTTGGAATCTTGGCTCTCTTCTCTGGAGCAATTACCCCAAGCCCGTGTTGGGCAGCCCCGGGGTAGACTATTGGATCCAAGCCCAGCGTGCGCAAACCGCAGCAGCCTCAGACCGCTCGAGGATGGCAAGCAATGGCAAATGAAGCCCCCCATGATGAAGCGATAAATTAAAAAAGGAACAAGTGAGGGCAAGAGCAGGTGATCCATGCTGTGCGGACCAACCAACCTTACACCGCTCGTGCGGTTGTCTTTCCTTTCTTCATTCGTGGTCCGAGCTTCGTGTCGCTCTCTCTTGCTTTCTCACTGTCTCTCGAGCCTCCGTGCGTGCAGTAGGGCCTCTCGTCTGGAGATGAGATGACATGGGAGGAGAGAGAGAGAGAGAGGTGCGTACGCACATACACCGCAACAACCCTTGACATCCCATCCCGCCCGTGATGGGCGAACGGACGGGGCGGCGCCGCTGAGCAGCAGCAGGCCTGTGCTTTTTGCTGTGAAAGATGTCTGTGAGCGCGGGTGGATGAGTGAGTGGGTTGTTGATTTGAGATGATGGACGGCGCTCTACGCGGTGAACGGGTGGTGAGCGAGTGTCTCGGACCTTTGGCCTGGCGACGACGACTTTGACGGGGCGGGCGGCGACTGATGGGGTTGGCCCTGGACTGGACTGGACTGTTGCCTCCGGCTGGATCTGATGATGGGCTTCTCACCATTTCCCGTGGGCGGTGAGCCTGAGGTTCGGTGGTGAGTTGAGGATTTCATGATTCCATACGTCCCCTCCGTTGGCGACCCATCCGGGGGCCCCTACCGAGTCGAACGTCCCGGAGTCTCCAGTCTCCAGTCTTCCGGTCTCCAGTCTGGCTCGTTCCAAGTTACAGGCCATGTTGCAGGGCCACACCTTACACCGCAAAAACAAGACGACGGCGAGGGCAATCAGCCCATGAGGCATGAAGCGGACTCCAGCGCCTTCTCCAGCGCAATTTTGGCGCGGCCCGCTCGGACGACTGAGCAAGAGGCGGCAGGCCCCGCTAATCTACAGGCCCGTCGCCCGCCCGCGACCTCGCCCGGTCGGGTCCAATGGCAACCTCAGTCTGTGTCCGGTGTCTTCGTTCCTCAGGCTTGCGGAACAAGGTCCCTGGGCAATAAAACCATCGACTTATTTCGCCGCCCATTTGCCTACCTTGCCTACCAGGTACCCGAGGCCCCCTCCCCCCAGTTCTCGGAGGAGGGTTCTCGACAGGCCTGCGAGGCGAGACCACCCGCTGGAAATTGGCCCCGGGTTCCAGGACAGGACCCTCAAGCAAGCCGAGGCGAGGAGAGATCTCCGGTGGGTGGTGTCTCTTCGTCGCGGCAAATCTGCTCTTGTAATAGCGTCTTCCCGGGGTCTCTCTCTCTGAGGCAAGGCCCAGTCGGGGCCGCGACGAGGGAGGCTGAGGGGCCTTCTTTCGAAACTTCGACGGGATCCATAGCTTCCATTGCATCTCCAATTGCCGTGTCGCACCTGCTGCACCTCAACCTTGCCGTTCCATAGAAGACATTTCGAACGTCGCCGGCCCCTGCATGGAAGGTTCATCTGACGTCAGGAAGTTGTGAGGGCGGAGCACGAAGGCAAGGCAGCACGGCAGGTACGAACGACTGCGGATACCTTACCTCAGGGACTCCAGTGTGTCGCTGTGATGGCACAAAGCAGGAGGTAAGGTAGGTACCGACTCGTCAACTCGCTGTAGTGGTTGCCCCATCCGTGTAAATTGTCCGAGCGGAGCGGCGCGCTCGCTCCATCCGCGACCTTTTTTTTTTTTTTTTCTGCCCCTTCCCGCCGGGGCAGTCTCAGTCATCGTCCCGCGCCGGGTTTCGCCCTCACTCCGTTCCTCGTACCATCTCGCCCTCATCACTAACCCCGGCCTAACCACCGCTCCAAGGCCCCGACGACGGAGCTTCGAGTCATTCAAGGGTCCCTTGGAGCTTGGAGACTCTAGAACGAACCAGTCTGTTCCCCATCCCGCCGTCCTTCCGGGACCCGCCATCACTGGACAGCCCGTCAAGCTGACCATTGCAGCCCTTTCACAAGTCCGTGGCCCAAGACGTCCGCGCTCAAGACGCATAGCGAGACGTCTGCACACTGCACAGCACAGGTCGGCAGTGTTATTCACGTGGTCCGAGTTCCACGTCCCGTCCGGACCATTCATCCCAGCCTAGCCTAGAAGTACGCGAGGCTTGCAGTGCCCGCCATGTCGTCCGAACAACTGAATGTCATCGCCCTGGTCTCGGGCGGCAAGGACAGCTTCTTCTCCGCCCTGCACTGCCAGAGGAACGGACACCGGGTCGTGGCCCTCGCTAACCTGTTCCCCGCCGCGCCCGTCAGCGCCGGCCCCGACGCCACGCGCTCGGCCCACGGAACCCTCATCTACGCGCCGAGGGGACCCTACGTGAAGGATGCCGCCGAGCAGCGTCAGCCACAGGGGGGAGAGGGGGCTGGGAAAGAGGCGTTGTCCGAAGACGCCGACCTGAACAGCTTCATGTACCAGACCGTCGGCCACCAGGTCATACCCCTATATGCGGACGCCACGGGGCTGCCGCTCTACCGCCAGCCCATCCACGGCGGCGCCAGGTACGAGGGCAGAGACTACGATTCCCAAGCCGTGTCTTCCGGCCACGGTGGCGATGTCGCCGATGAGACGGAGAGCATGGTGCCTATCCTCCGCACCATCATGGAGAACCACCCGGAGGCCAACGCCCTCTGCGCCGGCGCCATCCTGTCCACCTATCAGCGGACGCGCGTAGAGTCCGTCGCGCTGCGGCTGGGCCTGACGCCCCTGGCCTACTTGTGGAAGTATCCAGTGCTGCCGCCGCCCGTCTCGGGGTCCGTGGAAGACGCGCAGCTGCTGCACGACATGGCCGCTGCGGGTCTCGACGCGAGGATCATCAAGGTCGCGAGCGCGGGGCTCGACGAGGATTTCCTGTGGGAGAGGGTGAGTAGCCTCGCGGGCGCGGCGCGGGTGAAGCGCGCGCTGAGGAAATTCGGCGCCGCCGAGGGCTCCGTGCTCGGCGAGGGGGGCGAGTTCGAGACCATCGTGCTCGACGGGCCGCCGGGCTTGTTCCGCGCGGCCATCGAGGTGCCCGAGTCCGGGAGGCGGGTCGTCAAGGAGGGCGGCGGCACGTCGTGGTTGAGCTTCACGGGGGCGAGTGTCCGAGAGAAGCCGACGGCCTCCGAGGCGGGAGAAAGCTGCTCCCCGGCCCGGGTGCCGAATGTCTGGGATCCCAGGTTTCGCGCTATCCTGGATTCGTTGCCGCAGACTCCGGACTCGCCGTCTCAGGAGGCGTCCTCCCCGGGCGAGTTCGCCCAGGGTGATGGCAAGATGTCAGCATCCATGGCGACGTCGAGTGAATTCCAGTGGACGGTCGAGGCAAACGTGCCCTCGGGCAAGCGACTCACGGTGGAAGAGCAGACAGAGGACCTCGTCGAGCAAATTCAGACGCTTCTGGCCGGCCACTCTCTGCCCACCACGGCCATTACGCACACTGTCATTGTCCTGAGGCAAATGTCAGACTTCCCCGCGATTAACAAGATTTATGGCAGATTATTCCAACACCCGAACCCTCCGTCACGGGTCACCATCTCGTGCGGTGCCCTCCCTCAAGGAAAGTCAATCAACATTCATCTGACGGTGAAGCCGGACCTGCAGCAACGTGAGCGCAACGGACTCCACGTACAATCACGCTCCTACTGGGCGCCCGCGAATATTGGTCCGTACAGTCAGGCCATTGACGTGCCCCTGACCAGCGCCACTCAGGATGCGCAGACTACAGCGCCAGCCGGAGCCAGGTCAGTGACCATCGCAGGCCAGATCCCCCTTGTGCCCGCAAGCATGATCCTGCCCACGGAGAAGGAAGACAACCTGCAGATTCAGATTGTTCTCTCTCTCCAGCATCTCTGGCGCATAGCTCTCGACATGAAGGTGCAGCTGTGGACCAGCGCGGTAGTCTACTTCCCCGCAACCGCCGAGAAGAATGACAAGCGGCGCCAGGCCCAGCTTGCTGCCGCTTCCTGGAAGGCAGCGCACGCCCCCGACAATGAAGAGGACGACGACGACGAGGCTGGACCTGACCTGTGGGACCGCAAGTACAACCCCCAATACATGTCCCTCGGCGGCAGCGAGGATGCGAACGCGGAGCCGAAGCTCCCGGACTGGGATGCCGTCAAGACCGCGACCGACGAAGCAGAGAAGCCAGTGCCGCCCTTCTTTGCCGTCGAGGTCGAGGAGCTGCCCCGCCAGGCCAGCGTGGAGTGGCATGCTCACCTCGGCCTCTCGCGCATCCCGTCGTCGTCGGTGGAGTACCAGACCTTCAACGTTGCGCCCTTCCCCGAAGCCCCCTTTTACCGCCGCGTCTGCCACGTGGTGGTCTCGGGCACGCTCGTGCACACGACCATCTCGTGGCTAGACATCGACAATGGGAGGGCGAGGTCCCCCACGTCTTTCAATGACGTCGATGACTGGATGAGGCATGCGTACCTATTGGCCACTGGTATCGACCCGTCCGAGACGGCGGCCGGGTTCCCGTACTTGATGTACGTCAGCAGAGCAAAACAGGCGTTCGTGCCTACGCGGGGAGGCTACGAGAGGAGCAAGGAAAGGGCGACTGCGTTTGTGTTTGCCAACTCGATCTGGGGCGCGGATGGGGAGGAGGTCCTTGCTGTTGGCTTGTTCAAGTAGTTCTGAATACAAGCCATCAGAAGCCATTGCTGGGTGCGTGGGTGACTGTTTCCATCTATGCATACGGATGGACTTGGCACGATCGAAACGATGGGCCGTGTCGGCATGTAGTCGGTTGTCCTCTGAAGGGCACTCCCATCGTATGTCCAGACCTCCATGTTGGAGTAAGGAGCCTATCGTCTGCTACTCAGGGGTTACTTTGCAGAAGCTCCCCGGTCTCTTGTGCATCCGTGTTCGTCCCCGATCTTTCTTCTCTCACGCCAACAGCCTGTATTACGAGGTGTGTCGCGACGGGATGTCGACCAGCCCGACACCTCCATCTCTCTCTCTCTTGTTCTACTAAGGATGGTTGACGTGCGCGATGCCGCCGTCATCCGGACGGACGCCTGTCTTTTCCCTCTTCTGGATAAAGTCAATGGATGAAGATTCAGATGCTGCTCTGGTTCGGAAGGAGTACCCCGGATGCCTTCTCCCACGTCACTTTTGCGTCGGTGAGCGTCGACACGTCGACCTCCATCGGAGCTCCAACCTGCATAGTACGCTGTGGTTCTTCTAGCCTGTCCCGAGAGCCATCAGCACGCACTACTCTTTTGTTGTTGAGGCATGGCGATTTTCGACGGCGAAATATGCATTGTCTCTTCTTCGGTGTCTTGTCGGGGTGACTGATGATATACCTGCCTCGTTCTCTTCTTCACTTCAGCCCGAAAGGGGTTTCACGTTGATATTCCAACTCGATTAAACGCTCGGAAATGACTGACAAGAGCTACACCCGCCCGCCGGCGGGCTCCTTGGAGTCGCATTAGACTAAGGGCAATCGTAGCACACTGGACAGTTCGCCCCAATACGGAACCTCACCATCCAGGGCTACCCAGATGCAAGCGGATGGATATATTGCCGAGTCTTCCCCGCCGAGCTGTCAGCCTGAGGCCCGCCAGAAAGGCCTCAGCAATGAAGCAGCAAGGCTCGTTCGTTAGCATCGGCTCCCTAGCAGATCTTTCATCGCAACATCCAGTAACAACGTGTGTGTATATAAGGGAAACGCCAACGAGGCAGGTAACGTGAGTTCAATAACGTCTTGCGGTT
Organism: Colletotrichum tropicicola; assembly: GCA_025962755.1. Classification (NCBI taxonomy): domain Eukaryota; kingdom Fungi; phylum Ascomycota; class Sordariomycetes; order Glomerellales; family Glomerellaceae; genus Colletotrichum; species Colletotrichum tropicicola. The sequence continues at coordinate 81,355 of JAOWMA010000143.1, forward strand.
CCATATGAACAAGCGAATTGATGTGAAGTGGGACAGATTGTCGGCCGCGGTGGGAAACAAAGTGCAGCCCTGTCTCTGGGGAAGAGTTCCGTAAGCGTAGTTAGTGTCCTCGTCTGGTAGCATGCCCACTCTTCCATTCTGCTAGGGTATTTTTCACGGGTATTTGTTAAAGTTGACGTGGTTGCTGTTTAAAGTATACTTGTGTGAAGTCAGAAGGACTAGTCTTATGTCTCTCTTAATACGTTAGGATAGGTAGTAAAGGACGCGCCACAGCTGGTATCAAGTTGTTTCTACTACCGTCACAGCCAGTAGGTAATTACGCTTACTAATGTTGACTCCTATTAGCCCTCTGAGAGCCTGCGCTGGCACTACCCCAGTATAAAATAACATCTCGGGTACGATTTGATATTCAAACTCTAGTTGTTTTCTCAGAGTTAGCTGTGCCAGGTTCGCGGACAATAGCGTCGTAAAAGAGGCCATTTTTGTAAGACTCGTGCTGAGGAACCAAGCTGTTAGATATTCGTGTCGATGTGTTCTAGTCCAGCCACTCGCTTGTTCTTTGTCTTCTCCGGGGGTTTATTCTATAGAATAACACAGAGGCAGCCTAAACAGTAATAACATAGTCACTAGTGACCCCTATAGTGATCTGATTGTGCGACTGATTGATAATCAAAACCGGGTCATCAAGATCCAAGAGACTGTGAAAACAAAACCCCCAGTCTGGACCAAAGCTGTGAGAGCTGTTTTATTTACACCCCAAGGTGGTGGAAATTACCTTTCCTACCTTTCTACCCATTAAGCAGACGACTGGCTGGGCCTGGAAGAGCCGACAGAAGCGACGAGGTCGTACCGTATCATGCAACTGCACTTCGGCCGAAGCATCTCACTTGCAAAACCGGTCTTCATATTCAGGGTCGTCAGCCCGCACACCACCGACGTTGAAATTGATTCGGTCGTGACTCGTACGGGCCAATCCGATTGGAGGCGCGCAGTCCCCGTGCCTATGGCGGGGTAGATGAGCCCCAAGGGCGAGATCTTGGGGTGGGAGGTCGGCGACCAACCAAAAAGCTCTTGCCCGTTCAGTGACAATCCAGACAGAGATGGGTGGGAGGGTCGCCGTTATGTCATGGGGTCCCCTTCCATGAAACCCACGTGAAGGAGCTCGTCTCATTCTTTCCTCTGCAAGACTGCTGGGCAGAGAACACAAGGAGCTCCTGCCAGCTTCTCCGACCTGGAAAGTCTACCCAACTTGCCCCCTCATCTTCCAGTCGCTTTTCACACTCGCCGTCCGCCCCAAAGTCACCGCCAATCCTTCCCCATTCCCTCCACTACACTTTACCGCAGCCGGGCTATCAGGCGCTGCCGTGCAAGGTACTGACGGCGGCGTTGCATGAGGAAAACGGCCCTAGCGCAGCTCCGTCAGCCGCGTAACTGCGATCGCCCACCACCCCCCCTCGCCGAAGCTTCCAAGGCCCGAAAATTTCCAAGAAACCTTAGCTTCGTTTTTAAATCGTCTTTCGCCCTACTCTGATCACGTCACACGACCCCTGCTCTCGCGTGAGGCACTATCGCCAGTGTCTGTCTGGTCTCCAACCCGTGGTTTGGTCTGGGACATGCAGAAAGCGCCCTTGTCTCGGTCGTGATGGCGCCCGCGCGCGATGATGCTGCTGCTGCAGCACCACCACCACCACCACCACCTTCGGCCGTCTCGCCGCCTCCTCTCGCTCCTCCTTCGTCCGATCCCCAGCCAGCGCAGTCCCCGTCGTCCTCCACCACCCCGCCGCCACCGCGAGGCTTAAGTAGGCGCGTCTCCTACGATGAGCGTTCCCCAACGTCGCCGCGCTCCCTCTCCCGGAGGCAGAGCACCAACGAGCGCATCAACGAGATACTAGAGGCATGTTTCAACTCCCTCACTCTCGCTTCTGCATCTGCCATCTCGGCCGAGGCACCTGCAGCTGTGGGACCCTGCTTGGCATCGACCCTTCTGGCCTCCGGCCCCTTTGAACCCCGTCTTTTTCCCTTGCCGTCCCTTCAATCTTTCCACATTCCCGTCCCCATCGTCTCCTCCCACCCTCGGGGCCGCTTCCGTTTCCGCTCCCGCACCCGCCACTGTTCACCCCTAGCTGACAACGCCCTCCCCGGGCACCGAACAGACCGCACGAGGCCGCGCACAAGCAATGGGCGGCGCACTCTCGGCCTCACGATCCGCCCCGGCTAGCCCGCCGCTGCGCCAGTACTCTCGGGAAGACGGCACCCACGATGAGACCGTCGGCATCATCTCCCGCGGCCCGGACCGCAACTACCAGAGCATGACCGCCTCGGCCCCGGCGGTCACGGCAACCGCGACGGCCCCGGAGCTCGCGAGCATGCGACCGCGCAAGTCGGTCCACTCGACACGCAATCATTTGCCGTCCCAGACCGAGGAGGACGAGGAAGACTATGATGCGGTGGTCGCACGTGAAGAACGGGAGAGGGCGGCACTGGTAAAGGAGCCGTGGTACACCGTCTTTTTGTCCAGCTTCCAGAGCATCGAGCTGGAAAACAAAGGAAGCGTTGCTCGAGATCACCTCGCGCTCGGTACGTGCGACCTTTCATGCTTACCTTCCCCATCTCTCTAGGTCGACTCTACCTAGTCTGTCATTGAGACCGGCTAACCGTGACTTTGCTACAGAGCGGACCTTCCTCGCCTGGCTACGCACGTCACTCGCATTCGCCTCAATAGGCATCGCCGTGACGCAGCTCTTCCGTCTCAACTCCTCCATCTCCGATCCCGACTCCAACTCCAGCAGCCATACCCTGCGGCAGCTCGGCAAGCCACTCGGCGCGACTTTTCTGGGCATCAGCATCCTCATCCTCTTCCTCGGCTACCAGCGCTACTTCCGTGCCCAGAAATGGGTCATGAAGGGCAAGTTCCCTGCGAGCAGAGGTACCATCATTGTCGTGTCCCTCGTAGCATTCGCCCTCATGGCGGTGAGCCTGGTGGTTGTAATAGTGGTTGGCCCGACTGGTTCAGAACGCTGAGACTGCCACATTTGGCCTACCGTGATTGCTACATGAACTGCACATATTTTCGGGGGTCTTTTCGTCTGCATATTGCATGGGGTTTTACGGATCTGGGCATTGGTGTTGAGGTTTGCATCTATCATAGTCATCTACGTGTATCATATGTACATCTGGCGCCACGCAGGAATGAAAGTCTAATGCCTTTTAAAATCGTGCATAAAGCACATGTGAAGCGAATGGAAGAAACCCCAAATTCCCCCATCCGACCACTTTCCCATCTCAGCCTATCAGATGACGTCAAAGCTACCTAAGGTAACCTGCACCTCATGTGGGCCTGAGCAGAGCCACCTGCAAGTCACACAACCTTTCGACTACATCCAGCCTCACTTACACATGGACACTCACTGCAACCAGGACCAATTTCGTGTGTGACGCCAACTCTCTGACTCGGCGCTGTCCGGACAGCATTGCATTCAAACACCACCCAAACCACGCACAAAGGGGGTGAACCACAACTCAACCAAGAAGTAGGGGTAAAAAAACATCAAAAATGGCTCCAAAGTCAGAACCCCTCTCCGTCCCCTCCTTCGCCAGCACCCAGCTCTCCCTCCTCTCCGCCGAGCTCGCCGCCGAGATCGCAGAGTCCTCGGCCCTCGTCGCCCTGCACTCCCCGACGGCCCTGCAGCGCGCGGGCCTCGCCCTGTCCAACCTCGTCGTCGGCGCCCGCCGGACGGGCCTCGGCGGCCGCACCGTGCTGGAGCTCAACCCGGACCCGGCCGTGTCGTCGGAGCTGCCGGAGCACGGCCTCCGGCCCGGCGACATCGTGCTCGTCGCCGAGCAGCCCGCGGGCAACGCCAAGAAGAGGGAGGTCAAGGAGCTCGAGAGCAAGGGCGCGCGGGGCGTCGTCACGCGGGTGAGGAACGACAGCGTCGGCGTCGCCGTCGACGAGGGGAAGGGGGAGGAGAGGGAGTTTAACGGCCGCGTTTGGATCGTCAAGGTTGCCGACGATGTCACGTACCGGAGGTGAGTTGTTTGCTGGGGTTATTTGGGTCTTTGAAGGGGAGGCATTTGGGTGGAAGGAGAACTTCTCAGACGAAGTATCGTCGACCACTTCCCCGGGGTCACATGAGAATGCGGCAAGCCCGCCGCAGAGACCACATCACGGAACACGAGCTGACAAGCACAGGATGAACCAAACCATGGAGAAGCTCGAGAAGATGGCCGAGGCAGAGTACACCGCCTTCATGCGCGTCCTCTTCGGCCTGTCGAGCCCCTCCCCCGTGCCATCGGATTTGACATCCGACTCGGAGCTCTCCAAGATCCAGTGGATTGACCCCTCCCTCAACGACTCGCAAAAGGACGCCATCCGCTTCGCCCTCGCATCCAGGGAGGTAGCTCTCATCCACGGACCGCCGGGAGTTAGTCTCAATCTCTGAACTGGCATGGAATCCAACTAACACCGGTAGACCGGCAAAACCCACACCCTCATCGAGCTCATCCTCCAGATGATCAAGCTCGACCTCCGCATCCTCGTCTGCGGCCCCTCAAACATCTCCGTCGACAACATCGTGGAGCGCCTCGCACCGCACAAGGTCCCCATTCTCCGCCTCGGCCACCCGGCCCGCCTTCTGCCGAGCGTTGTCGCCCACTCCCTCGACGTCTTGACCCAGACCTCCGAGGCGGGCGCCATCGTCAAGGACGTCCGCGCCGAGATGGATGCCAAACAGGCCTCCATCAAAAAGACCCGCAACGGCCGCGAGCGGCGGCAGATCTACGCTGACCTCAAGGAGCTGCGCAAGGAGTTCCGTGAGCGCGAGCGCCGCTGCGTCAGCAACCTGGTGCGGGAGAGCAAGGTCGTCCTGGCGACGCTACACGGCGCGGGCGGACACCAGCTCCGGGACCAGCAGTTCGACGTCGTCATCATTGACGAGGCCAGCCAGGCCCTCGAAGCGCAGTGCTGGGTGCCCCTGTTATCTGCGAAGAAGGCCGTCTGTGCCGGCGATCATCTACAGCTGCCGCCGACGATCAAGTCACTCAACTCAAAGGTAAGGAAGGTGCCGGCCGAGGGCGGGGAGAAACCGATCAAGGGGATGACACTGGAAACCACGTTATTCGACAGACTGCTCGCCCTCCACGGGTCATCCATCAAACGCATGCTGACAACACAATACCGCATGCATGAGAAGATCATGAGGTTCCCTTCCGATGAGCTATACGAGGGAAAGCTGATTGCCGCAGAGGCAGTCAAGGAGCGCCTCCTGAAAGACCTGCCCTACGACGTCGACGACACGGAGGACACGAACGAGCCGCTCATCTTCATTGACACGCAAGGTGGCGATTATCCGGAGAAGAGCGAAGACGACGACAAGGATGCCGTCAAGAAAGCCAAGTTTAGCCTCCATGGCGAGAGCAAAAGCAACGATATGGAGGCGGCATTGGTGCGGCAGCATGCGCAGAGCCTGGTCGATGCCGGAGTAAAGCCAGAGGACATCGCAGTCGTGACCCCGTACAACGCCCAGGTAAGTCCGGCCAGCCCCTGGATTGCATGAACCCGTAAATATCTGCCACGGGAGGCATAAGCCGGGCAACGAGCCGCAATATGAGGCTGACATCGGATGAACCGAAGCTCGCTATACTCGCCCCCCTGAAAGAGCAGTTCCCGGGCATTGAACTGGGCAGCGTCGACGGCTTCCAGGGCCGTGAAAAGGAGGCCGTCATAGTCAGCCTGGTGCGGAGCAACACCGACGGAGAAGTAGGGTTCCTCGGCGAGAAGCGCCGACTGAATGGTAAGCTCTGGCGGCCTTCAACGGCCAGCTCTGGGAATATCCCGGCACGACGAGGATGTGGCGCATGAATGTTAATGCGGTCTAGTGGCGATGACGCGACCAAAACGCTCGTTGACGGTGATCGGGGATTCAGAGACAGTCAAGAGGTAAGCCCGTTTGAGAGTTTCTTTCTTCTTCGTCACCCTAGTGTCGGGCTGGATGTGCGGCGCGGGAACCGCTGCACAGATGTCCTCCTGAGACACAACTGAGCCGCACCAAACGCCCGAAATCTCGGGCCTGTTTCTTCTTTTTGCTAACCCGCAGCGTACAGAGGGAGCACGTTCCTCAAGAGGTGGATGGACTTCCTGGAAGAGAACGCAGATCTGCGTTATCCCGACTTGTCGACGCTCCAGGGGTCTTGATACCAATCTGGGATGGTGGGAGGCCGCGGGTTGGTGGTGGCTGGCATGCTCTAGTGGCCCGTCTCTCTGCAGGCCGCCTTCAATGTCAGTTTTCAGGCGACGCAGGTACATTCCGACGGCCAGAGACCAGACGATCTAGAATACTGACGAACCGGCTTCGTCGGTGTGCTGGACCGCCTGGAAGGGCCATGGACGAGCTGGGATGGCTTCTTATGCGCGGCGGTCCCCTGGTCCCCAACACTTCCAAAAGGGGATAAGCCGCATTGGGCGCATTGGGTGTGGCGTATCGTAGAATTTACACACGACGCTGCCAACCATGCTCGCGTCCCACTGGGGTTTACGGGGGAGGGAGCGTCCGTTGACGCAAGTTGATGGGCGTCAGGGCCCAGGTTTCTTGGGCCGTGTGGTGGCCCCAGGCGAAGAGTGCGGAAAAGAGACCAGAGGAAAGCGTGGATGGAGCACAGATGTCAGCCGTCACTGATCAGACGAAGAGGTGGATTCCCTGTATGTTTCAGGTTACTTTCCAGCCGTCCGTGCCATCCCTGCGCAACTGAGCTGCCTTCTGTCCAATTTGTGCGCAGGATTTTGTGATCCTATCTGGGCGGTAGAAGGGTTTTTTTTCAAACCCGAGTCTGCGGCCGACTCGGTGTCAGCCGCAGCCTCTTGGTGCAAGATATCATCTTTGCTGGCCCCTCTCGCCGATTGCAGCAAGATCCGCTGCGGAGGCAACACAGGCACTACATGAGATGCTCTGCTGATTCTTGGCTTGGACTGCGATGTGGGAAGAGCGAGACGACAACTACTTCGGAGCTCTTGCTGCCGACCAGACGCGCATACCGCGCTCGGAGTCGGCCCTCTTCGGCACGCTGGGACAGGTTGTCCGCCAGCAGGCATGCCGAAATTGAAGGCTGGTATAAGACCAATTCCAACAACTTATAAGTCGTGTCGAGTCGGACGGGCCGGGGCGAAATATGCAGCGTTTTCATAGCCTCTTCGTCTCTCATTCCCGACAGCACGGCTCGTCCCCGTCCTTGCGAGACAAGGCCAATTCCGGGGACGTGTGTACCTAATTGGACAAGTGTCCCGAGGGTCATAGCAGCATTGGCGAGTAATGAGAGGGTTTGAGTATGACAAGGCGTTGCCTGTAGTTGCCGGCCGCGGAGCGTCTTATGCTCGATCCCTTATGCCGCTGGCGTCGCCGGGCTCTGGGTTGAAGGGAGATCATAAGTCGGCTGCCTCGCTATATGATGCTCCGCAGAGGCCCACCGGTCGAGCCGATCAAACCGTGACCGGACACGCGCGAGAGAAATCGTGTTGGGTTGAGGTTGTATCGGCTGCCGTAGCGACCAAGCATCAGCGTGTGCGTGACTCTCCAGCTGCAGCTACAAGATACGCATCACGTCGTCCTCGATGGCACGGCACAGCGGCTGTTGAGTGGTAGAATCGTGCCATTCGTGCATGCCAGTCCTGGAGATGGCTGGCTGCCATGCCAAGCTAGCCAGCGATAGGCCGCCCCTACGTCTTGCCCCAGGAAAACCCAGCGGGCTATGGAGTATCGTGGGCAAAATGAGAGCGCCCGGTCGCAGTAGCTCTGCCATGTGGCAGTCTGGGAACTGTTGCCAAAAGGCCCCCGCGAGTCATTGTAAACCAGTTGAGTAAGCAGGCTCGTACCAACACCCGCCGGACGACTTGTCGTCTTCGTTGACGGGCCCTCGAAGGTGGTCAGGAAGCGGCCGCCAAATCTGGCCTAGGGACTCGGAGACGGAACAGGCAGACAACATCAGACAACGGGGGGCGGCGCTCGTTGGGGCCTGCAGGCCATGTGGTGTTTTAGCCTCTTGATTCTGCCATGTGGGGTTGGACTGCACGCTAGTGGGTGCTTTTTCTCTTCGCGAAGCTGCACGTCGGGGGAATTTAGGAGTGCGGACGTGGGAGGCTTGATGCTGCTCCAAGGGGCAACAGGTGAGATGTGATGGACGCCATCCCCGGGGCAGTGATGCGAAGGGTCCGCGGCAGCGTCTGGAGCGCAGCAGCCGTGTTTCCCAGAATAACGCAGGCAGGTGAATGCAGGTGGACGTGGCATGTGGTTGCAGCGATCCAAGAGAGGATGCTCCGTTGCAATCTGCGGCTCGAGAGCGTATTGCGATTCGTCCGTGGCACGAGCGATCACATCTCTCGAGCGTCACTCTCGAGGAGCTAGTTCTAGCGCCATCATTGAGACGGCGAGTGGTTGGAGACTGGCTCGTCAGATCACAGGCGGTGCTGGCGTCAGCGAGTGTCAGTTTCGATAGCGGCGGCAGTGACAGTGGCAGTGGCAGTACGGATAGCAGGCGAAACCACGGCCACAAACGAGATAGTGCAAACGGCCAGGCGGACGAGAGAGGCTAGTGCCGATGGCCACGGGATCCCTGAATTCCAGCGCTCCGTTTGCCGGACGCCTCGCTGGCTTCCTATTGGGGTAAAGCAGGCGTTCGTCAACCCTGGCGTCGCGTCGCGATATTGGACGACTAGTTGTCTTGGGTGGTGCATCTGGAACGCCGTGTCGGGTGAAGACGCCCATCCCCCCTTGATCTGTCCTTCCACGAGGGCGATCAACCAGCGGCTGCTGCCTCTGCTGTTGGCGGCATCAGGACAGGATGGCTTTGACCCTTTTTCGAGGTGATGGGCGACTGGGGGTCGGAGCCGAGAGTCCAGGTTGAGTGCAAATGACGGGAGGCTGTGGTTGGCGTTGCTGGACGCAAACCGGGTCGGCGTTTAGAACGGGATTTGGCAGCGACAAGGCTCAGAAGCGGGTTGGGCGGTGGTGTTTAAATCGAATCTGGCGTAGCAATGGCGTTGCGCTGGTAGCATCCGCAAGCCCACACTCCGCAAATAGTGCCGTCCGTCCCTTGGGGGGGTGTCTGGTGGTGGGCGATGTTCGTGTTGCTGAATGCCGTCGAGGAGGGTTGGGATTGAAGTTGACACGGACACGGGCCATGGCGGGACGAGGGGCGGGAGCACCTTCCCTCGTCAGGCCCCGTGGGAAAAGATCAGGTGGAAAAAGAAAGGACAGCGGACTGAAACAAGGCCCCAAATCCGGCAAGGACTCGGAGTCGGACCAGCAGACCGGATTGGACTGGATCCGGCAAGGCCGGGCCGGCAGCACCTGGTCCTGGTGAGTGACAGTGTTGACAGTTGACTGAGGTGTCGAGCAACTGGACCCCACCCAGCTGCTCATCTTACAGCTGTCAGTGCAGGTGAGTCGCGCGGTGGAGTTTGCTGAAGGCAAAGCCCCGTGGATCGCAATGACTTGTTTTGGGCAAGGTTGGTGTTTTGCCTTGAGGCTCCGTCTGGTTCCCTTGATCGACGCACCTTGTCTCGATAGGGCCAGGCACAGGCACAGGCACACGATAGCATCAAATGCGCGCCGCTCGCCCACATTCCATTCATCCCTCACGTCGCTCATACGAACCTCCTTGGTTGGAGACGGACGGAACGGCTCCTCAAACACCTCTATTGGCCCATGGCGACGTCGGTCACGTCGAGGAGGCATCGTATCTGACTGACACCGACATGTCCTATTCGCACCGATAGCACGTCGTCGCGTTCCTCGTCCAATCCCAGCCCATTCTTGGCCACACAGACCTACTTGCCTACACTACCTACCTACGTGACTACCTACCTTGCCTGCCCACCAGCGCAGACGAGTCTTGCAGGTGGTGCAGCTCTTGCAGCTCTTGCAGGTCGTCCGGTGTCTCTCCCCTGCGTGCCTCGCGCTGCTTCGGACGCACATCAAAGGTGGCTTGCCTGGGACGGGCAAGGACACCGAGTCCCAGTTGGTGGAGGTGTCACGGTGTGCGTCTGCAGGCTGTTCCTAGCGCGGCAGCACACACACCACACCTCACCAACGCCTCTTCAACCAGGGGCCCCGTTCTCTTGGCTTGGCTTACCCCACTGCCCAGGACGCCCCAAGCACTGGCCTCAAACAAGGGCCATCCCCGAGCGACGAGCGACGAGCCCGGGATGGACTGGACGACACGACAAGGAGGGCCACGAGGGGGGCAGGGCCGAATCCCCATTCCCAGCGAAATTGAGTGAGAAACGGAACGACAATGGGCGATGGAGCCGTCGAAAAGCTTTGTGCTGGCGCCTTGCCAGTTGAGCGGGCGTGGATGGCCTCTGTCATCCGAGGTTTCCTGTCCGTCCTGCGCGTCCTGTCCTGCCCGGTTTGGGGGCGCGGCATCATTGTGTCCTGTATCCTGTATCCGTATCCTGCTCCGTATCCTGGACAGGTCGTCTGCACCATTGACGCCGTTCCAATGGTCCGTATCCTCCCAGTCGTGCATGCAGGCTTGTTTCATCGCGCTAGCCATCTGCATCTGCCTTTCCACGCTGCCCTCTGTACGGAAAATGATTCCTCGCAGCCCTTGCCAGGTCGAGGGCAAGGTACCTTGTACACATCTCGCGCAGACCCGATACAGATGCCGCTGTCTTTCCTTACATGCCACTGCTTTCCCTTTTCTCCCGCCCTTCCTCTCTTTTCGTTTCTTTTCCCTCCAGGTGCCGCGCTGTCTGCCGTCAGAGAGATATTCTTCCCAACCATTGGCCCCTCCGGCCGGCCTTTCACTTCTGCTTCTGGCCTGCCTTGTCTCTCTCTCGCTCTGCTGCAGGTACCGCTACCTCGCGCCCACGTTCCTTGCACCTTCCGTCCATACCTTACCTTACCTTCCATACTCGACATCTCTTATTGTATAATTCAACCCTCCTCCCGTCCAACCTCGCCTTACTCCCTCCCCTCCCCTCCCCCTCTCCTCCCACACCTCGACCTGCCTCTGCCTCGCCTTAGCGGCACGCTACCGCCCGTCCTAATCAACGTGCTTCTCCGGCCGCCTCGTCAGCCTGTCGCAGAGCTGCCCGGGTGCTCCTTTGATACATGACGCATGTGCTGCTAGGGTCCTCCCTTCTTAGTCCCATAACTTCCTCCCCAATCCTCGATCCTGTCGCGGGTTCCTCTCCTTTATTCGCCTGCCGCCTCGCGCCTTGATTGACCAGCTCGGCCTCGCTCTGTCGACATATTGCGCCGCCGCGGCTGTCGAGGGCCATTGCCACCTCTCCCACCCCCGACGAGCCCACACGACGGGCGGCATTGCTGGCCATATGCACCATGAATCAGGTTCCAGCATAGATCACCACTTGGCCTAGACTCCGGCCGTCCGATCAAGATCCCCAGCACTGGACTGGGCGCGCTGGTCAACCCAGACGAACCGTCGCGGCACGGTACCGGTCATCACCCGCTCCTCTCGGGCACCGGGCCTCACCAGCTTTTCTCTGCCACTCCCGGTCATTGTTCAAAAGCCTCGTTCCATGGCTGACACTGGTCGACAATCATATACACCGCCCCTCCCCCGTCGTCTCCTTTCAACATCGCTCTAGCCCTCCGCCTCACGAGCCGCACCATTACAACTTGGGTCAAAAGCGAAATGGGCCTGTTCAAGTCGGCCAACCCCCCTGCCGCCAGCGCCACCAACCGTTCCATGACGGGACAGTCCATTCGCGGCAAGATATCAGGCCCGATCCCCATCCCCAACCCCGTCGACGACGAATTTCCCATGCGCAACCCGGGCACTGGTATTGCCACGCCTGTAACTGCAGGCGACATGAAAGAACAGCAAATGCACCCTCCGCAGGCCGCGCCCGCGTCCGGGTCGATTGTCTCAGTACCCCGTCCCGAAGTTTCACAGACGCCGGCGACAGACTCGGTCGTTGTTCCTCCTGGATCCGGCGGCTCTGCCTCCGGATCGTCTCCCACTTCTGGAACGCATGCACACTCCCCGCAATCGCACAGAAGGACGAACGCTTCCAACCTGAGATACTCTGCTGTGAGCGCATCGTCCGAACAGACGGGTGCGAGCAAGGACAGGCCTCAGCGTAAAAAGTCAACTCTGCGCGGCGCATTGGGAAAGCTTTTTGGTCGCAAAAAGAAGAGCGGTAGCCAGGGTTCATACGATTCGCAGCGCGTGTCGGCCTACAACCCTTCGAACCAGAACCAGCACAAGAGCGTGAGTTTCGGCCGCGGCTGTACCCGTGCCATGCCAACTTTCTTTTTTTTCCCTTGGAACTGGGAACTAATTCGGGGTTTGCTAGGACCTTTCCGCCTTGAACCGAGCCAAGGAGGCCGAACCAAAGCGATCGGCGTCACTGCCGATCACCGAGTACGACAGAGCCCTGAGGTCTCACTCCATCGGTCCGCAAGACATCACCGCCATTGAGAGCGCGCGCAACTCTATGAACGTCGACCCGTCGCAACTGAGCCATAGACGCGCAAAAACCACTACAATAAGCCAAATCTACTCGGCGCCATTTAGACATCGCGAGGGCGAATTGGCAGGACTTTCACCTCGTCCCGCGAGCACCCACGTTCGCGGGAGCCGACTGTTTCATTCCGACGACGAGGACCCGGACGAAATAGGTCGCGCAATCACAAGCGATGCCGGTCACAAACGGCGCTCCAGGAGCCTAAGCGGTGTCAACAACCCAGAGGCCAGGACGGATATGCGGCGGCGGAGTGATGAGATACGGTACTGGCGCCAAAGCTACGATCCGGCTTTCGTCGCATCGCCGGCTTCTTCCAACCCCCCTGACCACGAGAGCCAATTCCCCGACGTCACACCAATGGACATGCCAGAATCTCCCGTTTCTCCCATCGAGCAGGGATCTATGCCCACCCCGCCTCAGCCGTTCTCCTTTGGGAACCTGACTCACCCGCCACATTTGACTGCCATGGCTGGCATGAAGATTACCCAGGCAGCCAGTATCGAGACACGGATTGAAACATTGGAGGGGAGAATGCAACGGATGGAAGACGTTGTCACGCGGCTCTGCAACTCAGTTTCTGGGTTCCAGGTGCATGTCAACCAGCCAGGCCGACCTGCGCCTCCCGTGCCAGGCTCCAGTCCTTCCTCTCAAACAAGCACTGCTGTGAACCCTGCCCTTCAGCAGGTGTCACTCCAAGATGCGCCTATTTCCCGGCAGAGCAGCTCAGCACATTCAAGAGAGTCCCACACCTCATTTGGAGAAACCCCCACGTACGTGGGCTCCCTTCATCTTCCAGCATCGATAAACAGGCCAAACTCGAACTCAACTATCCGCGGTGTCACTAGCTTGCCGGCCCTATCACGGATTGAGACCAGCCGAGCTACAGATACATTTACAGCAGACCACTACACGATGCTCCTAGCACTTCTCGAGACGGAAAGGGCCTCTAGACAGGCCCTCGAATCTCAGGTGAAGAAGTTGACGAGACGCATCAACATGATATCCGGACCGACTGGTAATGGTCGTATGTCTCTGCAAATGGAGCCTCCTCCAACGGCCAAGTCATTCGGTAGCGTTTCGGCTTTCGACCACGATTCATCGGACGAGGATGATGCATCCAAGAACAGGCGATTCTTGGCCGAAGACTCAGGAGTCGGGACTGGCGTCGGAGACGACGACTCGTACTCTGAGGTCTTTGCGACCCCAAGGGAAGAACAGCCGCACAGCTATGGCGCTTTTGGGGAGGAGCTGCTGGCGGAAGACGAAGATCCTCAGCGCAAGAAGGCAGCCAGGACACTGTCCCTGAGCCAAATGACGCTGGGCAAGAAGTCGTCCAGGACAGGCGTACGAAGTTGAAGCAGTCGGTATTTATTTCTCTGACGCGTTTTCTTTTTGAGATTTCTCATTATACCCCGGGAGATGTCCTCCCACTCACGAGACGACGACGATTCTTTTCTCGGCAGCTGTTGAGTTGAAGACTCGCTCGTCTTGGCGATTCGGCACTGATACCTCCCTGGATATCTGACGGCATTAGCATCATTACGGCAGCGAAGTCTTTTTTTGAACTAATTTTTCTCTTCTTCTTTTGCTCATGTACATGACTACCCATTTCGGTTCTTGACGATGCAGTTAGAACAGTTTTGATGGGATACATCCCTATGACGAGGATTTCATTTTCTTGGGTTTCATTTCGTTTCTGAAGCGTTCAGCCATTTCGGCGGGAATGAAGACTTTGCGACTTCGTCAGCAGGCAGCGCCGCGCGTGTCATCATTTGAAGTGGCCATGGGTTTGCAAGGGCCTTCTCGGCTCTGCGGCATGGAAGAGCCAATTGCGCGCCAAGACCCTTGACCAGGTGGAATGGAAGTGGAAGCGGAGGTAGCATAATAGCTAGATAGCCTCAACCTGGACCCGGTTCAGGTCGTGCGCGTGTACAAATGAAAATATGTGTTGTGTTATAAATGTCGTGGAGTGACGGGCCGTTGTCAGTATCACCATTGTTGCCAAAGTGTAGGTGGTCGTACCAGGTCCGAAGTCCGGTTGCCGAGTCACTCCACACGACATTTCCAAAACATCACGAGCGACGTTCGCTTCGATAAATTATTCCCTCACGGCCTGCTTGTCAAACAAACGACGGGCCGAAAGACTAGACCAGGGACAAGGCCGCCCAATGCCAATCTCCGAATTGTCATCTCGGGGAAAGAGAATGTTTCGAGAACAATTCCTGGTCCCAGCCACCCATACCATACCGTCAGCATGCCCTTGGGGATGGGGAACGGGGAAACCCAGCAGGGCTAAAGGGCCTGGGTCGTCAAGCCAGTGTCGTCCAGGTCCGCTCCGCCCCGCTCGGGCCAGTTGTGTTTCCCGAAGAAGGCCGCATTGGATAACGAGAGGTGTGCAGGCAGGCAAATGCACAGCGCGACGGGACAAGAAAGACAGCTCGACCGCGCGCCTCCAACGGCGAGCCGCAACCGAGTCAAAATCGCATCCACACCTCCCCGCAAGCGACATTGATAGGCCTGGGCGGGACCTACGTAAGCAAAAACTCTACGGAGGCCACCTACCGACCACTCAGAAGCTCGCAGATACGTAGCCTGCTAGGCATTATCTGCCACGCACAACTAACTACCTAAGGTACTCCGCGCCAACCGTCATTTCCCGCAACCCCAAGATACGCACATACCACGCCGCCAGACCAGCCTCTTCGCGCGTGCTCCTCGTGGTGAACGGCGCATTTTTTTTCACATTTTACCCCTCCGACACCGACACCGCCGCCACCAACCCCTCGTTCGTCCGCGACAGCCCATTGCCCGGAGCCCAATCGCCGAAAGAGTGCTACTCGATCCTTATCATCGGATTCGTCCCCACGGAGAAGAACTCAGCTGTCCTCTTCTTCTCGTCGCGGCCCGTCGCGATCCCCTGCCAGCACCGAATTCCTCTCCAAACTTCGTGTCGCGCTCACCAAACCGCCAAAATGGCCGGCTGGGTGGATTATTCCAAGACCACCCAATCCAGCAACTACCGCGGATCCAACTCCTTTGCGACGTTCATGATCATCGGCCGTGCGTTCTTCCTCCTCCCCTGCCCCTGCCCTGCCGCGCGCAAGCGCAAAGCGCAATGCTGACAATTGACACCAGCAACCTGCTTCTTCCTCGGCATCCTCTTCGCCAGCTTCCCCTACGACTTCCCCCTCCTCTGGACCTCGGCGCCCGTCCCCGAGTCCTTCTACGCCCACCTCGAAACCCACCTCAAGTTCATGCACCAGTCCCCGCCCCTCATCGGCCGCCTGCTCAACATCATCGTCTTCACGGGCTTCCTCGGCTTCTTCATCAAGCTCTTCCGCCCCTCCGAGGCCAACGTCCTCTTCGACGGCGCCTCGCTCGTCCTCTACCTCATCGGCGTCGGCGTCTACATCACCAACATCGTCAAGGGCCTCCGCTCCGTCAGCGCCGGCATCTGGGACGACCCGAACTGGGCCGAGGCCTCCAAGGCCGCCGCCGGCGACAGCGGCGAGATCATCCTCGGCAAGGAGGACAGCCTCAAGGTGCTCGCCGCCAGCAACACCATCCTCGCGCTGGTCCTGGTCGGCGTGCTGGTCCTCCAGGCCGGGCAGTGGTACGCCGAGCGCAAAGACCGCGAGGACTTTGCCAAGCTCGAGGAGGAGACCAAGAAGGGGTCCACGGCGGCCAAGAAGAAGCAGTAAAGGGGACAGGTGGTCCAATCTGCCTTTTTTTTCTTTTTCTTGCGCGCGAATGGTTGGGGTTCGTGGAGTTGGCGCAATTGGAACGGGAGGTGGGCAGTTGGCAGATCAAGTCCGAAGGGTTGTGGCGACGATTTGATCCGCAGGGTTTTCTGCGCGGTGTCTGCATTAGTATGGCGAGATATCATGACATCCATTGTCCTCACGAGGCACGTTGTACTTGAATATACCATGTCTAACGTCTCTTTTTTATTCTGGTTCCATCTACTCATGTCTCGACAACCAAAGAACTCTTTCTTCTTGGCCCACATGACAAAGACCTCTTTTTCTTCCTTCTTCACTTTGCGAGATGTCTACTCCAGCTTGAGCTGCTCAAACTGCTTAATCGTACCCTCGAAACCCCTGGCCTCAGACTCGAGGTCGACGAGCTTCTGGTTGTCAATCTTCTGGACGGCCTCGGCGACCTTCTCCTTATAAATGGGGTCCTCGAGCACCTTGCGCTGCTTGTCAATGTTGGAGCGGGCCTTGTCGAGCTTCTTCTGCGCCTTCTCGATCTCGGCGTCGAGGTCGACGCGGCCCTTGACGTGCAGGTACACAGAGGCGGAACTGGCGACGGGGAAGGCGACGCAGCCGGCCGGGCGGGCGGCGTCGGCGGCGACCATGTCGATGCCCGTGACGCCCTTGCCGCTGAGGGACTTGATGGCCGCGACCTGCTCCTCGATGGTGGATTGCGAGGTGGCGTCGTGGGCCTGGATGATGACTTGGGACAAGTTAGTTACAACGAATTGGAATGTATCCGGGAACAAACTCACTTCTGGCCTCCTCCTTCTGGGCATACTCGCTCATGAGCGATCGGGCGCCGCGAGAGCATCCCAACACAAGCTCGTAGGCGGCCTCGGACTTGGGGTCGTCGAACTTGGTGTCGTAGACGGGGTAGCTGGCGACCATGATAGACTTGGTCTTGTCGTCGGGGCGGCGGGGCAGGCGCTGCCACAGCTCCTCCGTGAGGTAGGGAGTGAAGGGGTGGATCATGGTGAGCGCACCCTCGAGAGCGGTGTAGAGGGTCTGGATGGCGCTGTTCCTCTCCTCCTCGGTGCCGTCCTGGATGATGGCCTTGCTGTTCTCAATGTAGACGTCGCAAAGGTGGTTCAGGATGTACTGGTAGACGATACCGGTGGCGTGCTGGAATTCGCGGTCGGCCAGGGCAGCGTTGATGTCCTTGGAGGCACTGTTGAGCTTGTGGAGAATCCAGCGCTCAGCGAGAGTCTTGCCAACAGCAGGCTCTTTCAAGGGAACGAAGTCCTCGGGCAGCTTGCCGAGGACGTACTTGGACGCCTGCCAGATCTTGTTGCAGAATTTCCTCCAGCCGGTCATGACCTTGACGTCAAAGTTGACATCACCGCTCGTCGACGTCAGAGCGGCCATGGTGAAACGAAGACTGTCGGCACCGTTGCGAGGAAGGCCATCGGGGAACGCCGTCTTCTGGTACTTCTCGGCCTTCGAGATCTCACTCGGGTGCAGGTTGCCCACGCGAAGCTTGGCATGGAGGTCCGGCAGAGAGATACCGGCGATGGCATCCAGGGGATCGATAACATTACCCAAACTCTTGCTCATCTTGCGGCCCTCAGAGTCACGGACGAGACTGTGGCAGTACACCTCAGTGAAGGGGA
Organism: Colletotrichum tropicicola; assembly: GCA_025962755.1. Taxonomy (NCBI): domain Eukaryota; kingdom Fungi; phylum Ascomycota; class Sordariomycetes; order Glomerellales; family Glomerellaceae; genus Colletotrichum; species Colletotrichum tropicicola. Next base: position 99,207 of record JAOWMA010000143.1, read on the forward strand.
CCTGGCCAGTAAGCTTGATGCCAAGCATGACCATTCTGGCGATCCAGAAGAACAGAATGTCCCAACCAGTCTCAAGGACGGACGTGGGGTAGAGCGTCTCCAAGTCATGAGTCTTGTTAGGCCAGCCCAAAGTCGAGAAGGGCCAGAGACCAGAGGAGAACCAGGTGTCCAACACATCCTCGTCCTGCTCGAGGGTGAACTTCTTGCCGGGAAGGGCAGCCTTGGCCTTGGCCTCGGCCTCCTCGCGGGTCTTGCCAGCAAACCATCGCTTGCTGTCCAGGGAGTCGACGGTCTCGCCCTCAACCTTGGCCAGGTAGACGGGGCAGCGGTGACCCCACCAGAGCTGACGAGAGATACACCAGTCGTTGATGCCAGACATCCAGGCGTAGAAGCTGCGCTCGGAGGACTCGGGGCGAATCTTGATTCTGCCGTCCTTGACAGCAGCGACGGCGTCGTCGGCCATGTCGCGCATGCTCATGTACCACTGGGGCTTCAGGAGAGGCTCAATGACATCCTTGGAGCGTTCGCACAGAGGAATGGTCATGGCGTTGTCCTTCTTGTCAACGTAGAGGCCAAGCTGCTTGAGCTCATCCTGGATGGCATAACGGACGCTACATTTGTTAGTGGGTGCTCTTTGGGTTCAGTCTATTCACCACTCACTCGAATCTCTTCTGTCCCTTGTACTTGCCACCGTTCTCGTTGATGTTTCCATCGTCGGTGAGAATGTTGATGAACTCCAAGCCGTGCTTCTGGCCGAGGTTGAAATCGTTGGGGTCGTGGGCAGGGGTCAGCTTCACGGCACCAGTACCGAACTCCCTGTCGACGTAGGTATCGGCAACGATGGGCAGGTAACGGCCCTCAATGATGGGGTGCTTGGCCTTCTTGCCAACGAGGTGGGTGTATCTCGGGTCCTCGGGGTGAACGGCGATACCGGTATCACCCAGCATCGTCTCAATACGAGTGGTGGCGACCTCAATGGTCTCATCGGAGCCCTCAATGGGGTACTTGAAGTGGATGATGACACCGAACTCGATCTTCTTCTCGTAGCCGGGCACTTCCAGCAGCGTGCGGCCAGTCAGGTCCTTGTTGATGACCTCGAGGTTCGACAGCGCAGTCGTCAGGCGGGAAGACCAGTTGACGAGCCTGTTCGCGCGGTAAATGGTGCCCTCCTCGAAGAGTCTGACGAAGGTCTCGGCGACGGCGGCGGACAAGTTCGAGTCCATCGTGAAGGCCTCACGGCTCCAGTCAAAGCTTCCTCCCATCTTTCGGAGAGCAGCGTTGATCTTGTCGTGGTACTCGCCCTTCCAGGCCCAGACCTTCTTGACGAAGTCCTCACGGCCCAGGTCGTGACGGGTCTTTCCTTCTCTTCTCCAGAGCATGTTCTCAACGACGCTCTGTGTCGAAATACCGGCGTGATCGCAACCGGGGATCCACAGGGTGGTCTTGCCCAACATGCGGTTCCATCGAATCATGATATCCTGAAGGGAGTCACCGAGGGCGTGACCAAGATGCAGAGCACCAGTGACGTTCGGCGGGGGGTGGGCAACCACGAACTTGCCCGCAGGCTTGACCTTGCCGTCGGCTGTGAACTCGGGCTCTGTCACGATGTCAGCTTGAAGATCACCAATGAGGCTGTTTGCGCCATACTGAAGAAGCCCTCCTTCTCCCACCAGTCGTACCAGGCGCTCTCGACGGCCTCGGGGTGGTAGGCCTTGAAGTGAGGGTCCTCGAGGGACTTGAGGCGCTTCTTCTCTCCTTTGGGGGTATCTTCAACGTATTCGGGAATGGCCTCCTCCTCCTTCTTCTCGGCCTTGGCCTTCTTCTCCTTGTTCTTGGACGGCGGGGCGGCGGCGGCCTTTGCAGCCTGGGCAGCCTGCTTCTGGGCGAACTTGGCAGCCTTCTCGGCCTTCTTGCGCTCCTTCTCCAGCTCCTTCTCGGTCTTCACCTTCGGGGGCGCGCCGGCCGCGGCGCCGGCGTCCTGGCCGGCGGCATGGGTGGTGGCAGCCGCCGCGGAGACCTGGGCCTTGGTTTCGTTCGAGGCGGGAGGGGGAACCTCCTCCTTGAGGCCTTCGGTGGCGCCAACTGGATACACACAAACAGCAATCGGTCAGCTTCAGGTTCTCGGCTTCATCGTCAGACAGTCAGGATTGGCCGGGAGGCATCGCGAGAATGTGGGGTGGGCTGGGCTGGGCTGGGTGGAGGAGGGGGGTTGCGCACTGGGGTTTCCGCGTCCGCTGTCGGTAGCCATTGTGGCACGTGTCTGCAGAAAAGGTCGAAGACGTGGACGAGCTAGGGGACGTGGACTGAGTATTGGAGGGCGCACACGGAGTGCTCGAAGAAATATTGATCTGGACGTGGTGGATATTGTGGAAGAAGCCCGGGGAGGTGGGCTTCCGAACTTATGTCCAAATACAAAAAAACTCCAGAGGCTTCCGATGAGGGGCAGGCAATTATGACTCGGCGGTCTGATTGCAGCTCGGATTGAGTCACTGGCGTGGGATTGGATGTCGAGGAGGCGCATACGGTCGACCCCTCCATGGCATGCACCTAACAGCGAAAAAATCGGACCTGAGGTTACAGGCACCGACAGGGGTGCCTGTAGTCTTATCGATAAGGCAGGGGAACATCGAGGTCATCATCAGCAACTCAATTGGCATTTCGTCTGGGGTCTTGTCACTTGGGTTTCTGGGTTTAGGTTAGATTTCACTCCCTCTTTGGCTGTTTCTGCCCTGGGAAATTTGGTCTTAATCTCAATTGGGTGGCATGTAACGCACGTTCAGATCTCGCTTCATCATCTCCGCTGGCGATTCCTCCATTGATCTATTCCATCGCTCATTTCAAGGGTGAAAACCCGGACAACTCCCTGGTGGTGACGCGATGTGTTCGCCTAGAGTCATCTTGCGACACAGCCACGCCCTCCGTGGACCTCTTTCGAGGAGATGGGCGTCATACTCGACACGATTCTCAGTCCATGGCCACGGTAACAGTACCAAGGTAATACATAGTTTTGTCAGCGAAGTCTGCTATTCTAACCTCAACCAGGACTCCCTCATCCAAACTATTAGTCAAGGCGCTCAAAAACTCGAGGTCAGGAGTCAGTCTGAGCATGACGCACTCGTCATCCTTGCATCTCGCAGATATGCTTCCTGGCTGCAAGATAAGCGGTTTATGTCGGCATTGCTAAAGCCCTTCGCCTCAACCTCGTCAGCGAGCGATGACTCCGTCGAGCTCCACGTCCTCGCCGCGGCCGTCGACGGGCTTCACCCCCTCGACCGCTTTGGTGACATCCCGCATGGATTTTCCTTCTACCACGGTTCTCAAGATGTTGTTTTACCCAACTTATGGCGTACCGGCCAGCCGAAGCCCCAACGCAACTCGAGGCTGCAGGCCGCCATCTCCTTCCACCTCAACTCCCTGAACCAGACTTCTTCGAATACAACCTGCACAGTACCTCTCGCCAACACCATATTCCAGAACGGCCTGCAATCTACCCTCTTGGCGAGTCGCTGGCGCCGCTCGGGCGCCGACTCCTCATTGGAACTCGCCCACATCGCAGAGCAACAGTCGCAAGACGTAAACTTCTCGCTTGGCTCCTCAACCTCGAGAACAACCCTGGAGGCGCCATTGGTTCCCATCACGGCCCCTCGGAAGATTCTTACTGGACTAGGCAACATTATCCGACAAATCGAAGTCGACGGTAAGGCGACACCGGCCTCAAAAGAGCTAGAAATCGCCGTCACGAAGCTTTTCGACAGAAGAACGAAGGAAGGACACGAGTTTCCGCCCGGACCCGTCGGCGTCTGGGCTGTTGTGGTGCCCCCTGCCACCACGCAAGTCAGCGACGTGGAGCGTCTGCGGGAGTGGTCGAACAGGCTGGACGAGAACAGCACGGCGGAAGATGAGTGGAAGCAGGTGCTGGAGACGAAGAGTCTTGCTCAAGGGTTCTTGGGAAACGGTGCCCGAGTCTACAAGATCTGTGAGTTTGAGGACTCTCATACTACCTGCGTCTGTCAGAACTAACAGGACACCAGTGAGCGGCGGAGGCGGCTGGGGCAAAAAGCAAGGTCTTCTTTCTCTAGACCCTGAGACCAAGTACTCGCCTTCGGAAGAGGATGACCTGGATAGTTTCATCCGCTCCTTCTCTAGCCAACATGACGGGGGCGCGCAAGAGGGTGTGGTCGCTCCTGGATCATACGTTCAGTACTTCGTGTCACCTCCCGCAGGCGCAAAACCGAGCCAGTCAATGGGAGGTGGCTCGTCCACAAGCGTCGCCTTTGGCACATCAGAAGCCGCCCTTGCGGAGAACGCAGATTCAACTGGAGGTCCGTCAGGCTGGGAACTCGTCCCGGGTCATTTTGGCGCCGTGACGAGCCATGGACTTTTCGTCGCTGGCACAAGCACCTCTGGAAACCCTTCAGAGTCGAAGCTCGATGTTCCAGACTCGTGGATTGGGTACTCCAATTGAGGAGTTTTGGGTTCTGTGTAATTGAGCGCCGAGCTCGTGTACTGTAATATATAACATGACAAATGTCATCATTGACATGAATAGAAAGGCCAATACTTGAGTATTTCTCTCATTTCCATCCAATTCGGCGTCATCACCGTTCATCCGGAGTGCCAATTGTGCCTGGCTGTGCACGGCAATAACACGCCGAAACTGACGCAATTCTGTAACTTGCAGCTCAGATCGCTGCAAGTGGATGCTCACCGACCCTCCACAACTCACTCACCTCACCACCCTTCTCACGAATGAGGATATCCTGACCGAAAACAACCCGTCAACTAATATCAAAATGGCTACCAACGGCATAACCCCCTCCAAGATCGGCGTCATCTCCATCGGCGACATGGGCGTCGGCATCGCCAAGCTTCTCATCGCCAAAGGCTTCCAAGTCGTGACCAACTGCAAGGGCCGCAGGTGCGAACCCCCCTTCATATCATTGACTCAAACTCATCCTGACAATCTCACAGCGAAGACACGCTCCAACGCGCCCGTGACGCAAAAGTAGAGCTCCTGAATTCCGACGTCGACCTCGCGTCCCAATGCGCCGTCGTCCTCTCCGTCGTGCCCCCGCGCGACGCCGAGGCGACGGCCCAGCGCATCATTGACGGGCTCGCGGGCTCCTCCCGCCCCGTCCCGCTATATTTCGTCGACATGAACGCCGTCGCCCCCTCGACGTGCAAGTCCATGGCGTCCCTCTTCGAGCGCTCCCGCTCCCCGGCCGTCTTCATCGACGCCTGCATCATCGGCGCCCCGCCCCGCCCGAAATCCGCCCCCAACGCGGGGACCAACGTCTCCTCCTCCGGCCCGCAATCCGCCGACGACGACGACGAGGACGGCTGGTCCGTCCCGGGGATGCCCATGTCCGGCCCGCACAAGCTGGCCGACTACCCGGGCGGCGCAGAGAGCCTGGGCGCGAGGGTCAGCGCCGTGCTGGGCGGCAAGCACATCTCGCCCGAGATCGGCGCCGCGAGCGGGCTGAAGATGTGCTTCGCCTCCATGTCCAAGGGCTTCACGGCGCTCGCGACGCAGGCGTTCACGAGCGCGCACCGGATGGGCGTGCTGGACGAGCTGCGCGGGGAGCTCGCCGCCAGGCTGCCCAAGCACCTCGAGTTCGCCGAGAAGGGCGTCGTGGTGATGCCGCCCAAGGCGTACCGGTGGGTGCGCGAGATGGAGGAGATCAGCAAGACGCACGTCGAGGAGGGCGGCTTCGGGCCGGAGATGTTTCTGGGGGCTGCCGGGGTGTACAAGGCTGTTGCGGAGGACTCGCCGTTGGGCGCCGAGAAGATTGGGAAGAGGAAGAGGGGTACGACGTTGGAGGATGTTGCGGCTGCGATGGCAGAGGGGTTTGAGAGGAAGAAGAAGAAGACGGAGTAGGCGGTGTCACGAGTGATGGGCGTAAGGCGAATGAGACACAAGAACCGTCAGAGTAGATGCGAGAGTATCAAATTACGAACTTCGTGGCTTACAGTACCCTCCAGAAACAATACAATACAGGCCCAGAAGGCAGTCTTTATGTTTGTGCTTCAAAAATGATGCTGAAGTCTCAGGGGTAACATATCACGAGAAGACAGGAGGAGTGCACCATCTCGTAAGCAAATCTATCAATTCGTACGTTCGTCGCTCCTCAGTGGTTATGCTTTCCTCAAAGTAGGTAGACTTTTCAGTCCTGAACGCCCCCACCAAACCATTAACTTGATGCCGACCCAGTCTTATGTTGTCATGAACCCCTTTCCGATTTATCATTACATCGCAACCCATTATATACGCCAAACCGGTAGTCATACATGCGATTTCCAATCAAATATCCTTCCCGAGCATCGAATATTACAGGACAGACAATGTCAAGTCGCCCATAATGGCGGCCTTGAGCTCAATCTCCACCTCTATATTCATCTTGAGGTCGACGATGAAACCCCGCTCGCCATCATTGAGGATGTCGCGAGGATTCCTGGTCCGTGCCGGCAGCGGCCGGTTGCCGTCGTAATCGGGACCAAACTCGACCCCAGGAGGGACGATGGTTCCTTCTTCTGACTTCTCGAGGATCGGCCCCCTGAGGGATAGATCCATCTCGGTCCGTGTCCTGAGCGGACGTCGTCGGATTGGGGGAGGCCCTGAAGACGAAGAGCTGGACGTAGTGTCTGTGTCTGAAGCCACCGAGGAGGCGCCGGCCTCGCTACTAATGCGTGGGATCCTCCTGGGGGCGGACCGCCGCACTGGTATGCCCGGCCGGCGGGGGACCGGGTCTACCAGTTGCTCATCTTCTGGTGGCATCGAGGGCGCCGGCGCCGGTCGAGGATTCGAAGCAGCAGGTCGCCTTGCAGGCCGTGGCCTGGGATGCCTCGAGCCCGAGTTGTTGGGTGGGGTTGGTGGGAACCGGCCGAGTTCCTCGAGTTCCTCGACGTCGCTTCCCCGCTCGCGGTCTGAGCCCTCTGACAAAGATCTTGGCTCTCCGGAGTCTGAAGGCGGAGGACGAGCGGAAGGCCGCCTTCGTCTGGGTGGTTGAGAATTGGACGTTGCCTGCCTTGGTTGTGTAGAGTTGTTGCGTGGTGCACGTCTGTTGTTGTTGGTGTTACTAGTCGATGGCGTAGAGCCCTCCGTGTGCTGGGCCGATTCCATCCCGTAGTAGTGATGGAAAATCTGCCCAGTGGTCCGGCAACCAGTTGATGACGGAATATGTATTGGTTAAGAGTAGTGGCCAGGCCTCCGGAACGGGACAGGATAACAGGACAGCCAAGCTGCGTCAGAGACAACGCGGTAGCAATTGCGTATGTCGCGCTGATCTCAGAAAGTGAAATGTAAGAGCTTAGAGAGTTGAAACAAACCCTCGTGTCGCGCGCGCTCAGTCGGGATGTCTGTTTAAGTGTCGATCGTCGTTCCCACGATTCAGTCGCACGAGGAGCAAGCGTCGAAGCGGCGTGGCGACGACAGGAGACGAAGCAGCCGCAGTACGCAGCCGGCGAGTGGGATATAAGTCAAAATCAATACCAGCGACCGTCATATTGCTGCGGTGCCATTATCGTCGTCGGTCCGTTTACAGTCGCAGGCCAGATGAGAGTAAAGCGTCGGTGTCCCCGTTTCCTTTGGATTGATGTTTGCGGTTCACCGGCGGCTCTCCATCTTCGTTGTAACGATTTCCAAGGTTTAGGATGACGGCAGAGGGGGAAGAGGCAAGGAGGCTTGGAGTTGAGGAGGGCGGCGTGACTGGGGCCGGGGGGGTAACAGGTGCTGCCCAGATGCTGGCTGCTGCTGCTGCTGCTGCTGCTGCTGCTGCTGCTGCTGCCCGGTCTGGTGTGGGAGGCGGGAGGCGGCCCTCCCACTGGTGCAGAGGGGTGGTGCATGCACCCTGACGACGTTGTAGGCCGGACGTGCGCTTGGCGGGGGACGGGCCTGGGGCGATTTTCCTTGGTTTTTGGGGAACGTTGCCAAGTTGCATGTCACATGCATGGAGGGTCCCCGCGATCGGAAACTTGATTTTCTTTGGGGGGCGGCAACTCGTCAGAGTGGCCGTGGGCCTCCCGGAAAAGGCATGTCCCTTGTTTTTTACGACGACTGCTGCCGCTGCAAGTCCATGGGATGAGGGATGAATGCTGGTTTCTTGCTGAAATTCAGGGTAGGGACCGAGATCTGCAAACCCAGTCAGGCCAACATCGGCATATTTCCTTCTTGGAACATTCGGAAACCCAGTCTGCCGGAGAGCAGCCCGGCGAACGGCATCCAACCAACCCTTGATTGGTGCCCTGACCTTGACTTGGCTGTTCTTCGTCCCGGTTCAACATCGTGCCCTCTTTTCTGTTGGCATGGTCTCAGTCAGTGTCCGCGTCGCTATTGGCGTAGAAGAACAATGGCATTTTGGACGATTGGCTATCCACATGTCAGGGCTTGCTATCCTCCCTTGTATCTGGAGCTCGTGACGGCTCCTGCTCCAACACTTCCAACTCTGCATAAACTCTAAGCCGACGGAGTCAGCTCACTCAATCATGTCGATATCGTCAGTGGGGGGCGCCGCCGCCGCAGCAGCATTCGCGCCACCATTTGCCTGAGGCGCAGTCTGCTCGGAGCCTCCTCCGCCAAAGTAGTCGGCCATTTCAGCGTCCAACTCCTCCTGCGTCTTCCGGGCCCGGCCCTCTCTGCCGGCACCGCGGCCACCACCTCTCCCGCCATCCTGATCTCTGGCACCTTCCCTGCGAGCCCCAGGTCTGCGACCACCGCCACCGCCACGTCGACGCGGCATGGGGCTGCGCGAGCGAGTTCCCGGAACGTATCTGTCGATTCCCTTGCTCGCAGCCTCGTCAACGTCGTATTTCCGTCCAGGAGAGAGCGATCTTGATCTGCCCCCCGGAGCGGAGATGCGCTCGGAGAGAGGCCGGCCCGGCATGACCGCCGAGTCGAATGGGTTGCGAGATCGACCAGCTTGTCCGCCCCCCACGAAGGTCAGCTTGATAGGTTGGCCTGGAACAAGTTAGCGTCTGAAACAATCGCAAAGCAGCGCCAGCGCGAGGGCACAAACCATTGGCGTTGGCGCCGTCAAACTCCTTGACCGCCTCCTGCGCGTCTTCCCGGGATTGCATCGTGACATATGCAACACCCTCGGAGCGGCCGGCGCGGTCATACTTGAGGTCTAGCTTGACGACAGGGCCAATCCTGTTAAACAACTCCTGTACGATCTTTAGCTCTGACTACCCTCTTTTGGTCGCAGTATTTGCGCATACCTCGAGGTCCTCCGCTGTCAACTCATAGTGTATGTTCTCGACGCGTAGCTTCGTGCTGCTGGAATCTCTGCCACGGCATATGAGTATTGTCTCGAGGTCTCGAACGCGTGGAACCTACCTCTGTTCCGGCGAGTCGCGTCTTCGTCGGGATGCTGGGCCGCGGCGCGAGTCTGTCGGAATTTAGCCGTAGCACAGAAGGCTCCAGAGTCATGGCGCCATACCGTGTTCTTCGAAGCGATCATGGACCCATTCACTATCATATCGTCAGCCGGCTGAAGGACGGTTCGGATCTCTTCGGACCTACCTATCGAGGTTTCTTGGCTCATCTCGGAACGACTGTATCGCGGGACAGCGACACGTTAGCTATGCCCTACCAATTGAGACGAATCGGTCCCGGTCTTCAACCCGGCGTCCATCGAGGGCCGAAAGATGCAAGAAGTCGGAGTCGACCGGGATGAGGAGGAGGGATCATGCAACCTGGCCGATGAGCCTGATGGTCTACAACGATGACACTAGGGGACTTCGCGTCGCACCTTTCTAACGCCATCGCGCGGGTATTCCTGGCGTTCGCGTTCGCGTTCGGGCCTCCGAGGAGGGCCGCCTCTGCGGTTGCGAGGGCCGTCGCTCTTCTGGTGATGCATCGAGTCAGCCTCAATTCGGTATGCCGGGCGAGGCTGCTGGTGCTCGTACCTTTTCAGCGAGGATCTCGTCGAGGCTGCGGTCCATTTTGTCCGCCATGATGTATGTCTGCGAGGAAATATATCTTCAATGGCGACTGGCGGTAAGTCAATTCGAATTGCAGTACAGAGGATTTATACCTCGGCCTCGTCGGAGCTAAGTTTTGCTGCAGAATGGATGGGACAACATGGAAGACAGCAGCAGTCGCAACCAGTACGACGTGCCTTGGGCGCCGAGCGCAGACGGAGCGGCCAGCTGATGTGGCGCGTGTGGGGAAGAGGACTCGGACTCGGAGTGGAACGTGTGGCTGGTGACTCCAGGCGGGGCCTGCCTTTTTCGACCAGCTGCAATTGGCCGGCTGGGTGAGGTGACCTGGGTGAGAACAGCTCCCCCTGTTAGAGCGTCTAGCCGTAGTGGGCCCCACTGCAGGTCTCAGGGGTTCCGCCGCGGTCTCCATCCAGTCAATCTGACCCAGGCCCCTTGGGTCCTGAACCAGTCAGAGTCTTAGCACCTCTCAGCGCGGCCGTCATGCACTGGTCGCAGGTTTACAGCGCTGTCTCGCCCGTAAAGCTCAGCGCCCTGCAGTGCTCAGTGCGAGGCAGCATCAGTCGGGCCGGAGTTAGTCCTCGAGGGGAGATGACGCTAAGCCCCTTTTGTGAGCGCAATTGCAACTTTAGTGCAGAGCTGTCCTCCCCATTGCGCATCCCTTGATTGACTTGATTGCCCATCAACGTGGGAATCTCGTATCTGGCCAAATTTCTCGCTCCTTCCCGCCAGAGAGAGACACGAGGAGGAGCGCCTTTTCTCAGTCGGTGTCATACTCTGTCCACTTTCACGGCCCGCTTATTTCTTCCTTGCCTCTTCGACAGGATAAATTACACTCTCTTGATACCTGTCCCCCCCATTCCAAGCGTTCGCGCGCGCCGAACCGCTTTCCCGAAAGCTATTCCTGCCTTGCCAACCTACCCTTTCGGATTCTTGTGCGAAGCGAACCGCCGACGACGACAAACTCGACTTTCGAACAAGCTTTATGATTTCCGCGTAGTCGATCACCTCCGTGTGAGCAACACCCATGGCTCGCCCCATGGGGTCAGTCCGCCTGAAGAAGGCGAACCCGGTGACCCTTCTTCTCGGCACCGTCCTGTGCATATTCATCATCGTCTTCCTCGTCGGGCCCTCGAAGACATCCAAGCCCGAGCCTGTAGGCACTGCCTCTCACCACCTCTCGCCGCCTACGGCGCCCTATCGAAAGAAGTCCAAATCCGACACGAGGCCGCCGCCCGTCGTCCGCTACAACCTCAACAATGTCACCATTACCCCCGATCCCATCGGCAACCGCGAGTCCGTCCTCATTCTGACGCCCATGGCCCGCTTCTACCAAGAGTACTGGGACAACCTGCTGAACCTGAACTACCCCCACGATCTCATCTCTCTGGGCTTTATCCTGCCCAAGACAAAGGAGGGCAACGCCGCGACCGCCGCATTGCAGGCGCAGATCACCGAGACTCAGAGCCAGGAAAAGACCCGCTTCAAGAGCATCGTTATCATGCGGCAGGACTTCGAGCCCGCCGTGTCCTCCCAGGACGAGAGCGAACGCCACAAGATGGAAAACCAGAAGTCGAGACGCGCTGTCATGTCCAAGGCCCGCAACTCACTTCTCTTCACGACTTTGGGTCCCCAGACATCATGGGTGCTTTGGCTCGACGCTGACATTGTCGAGACGCCTCCCTCCCTCATTCAGGACCTCGCCTCCCACGACAAGCCCGTCATCGTGCCAAATTGCTTCCAGCGGTACTACAACGAGGAGTCCAAAAAGATGGAAGAGCGGCCGTACGACTTCAACAGCTGGCAGGACAGCGAAATCGCGCAGAAGATGGCCGAGACAATGGGCCACGACGACATCCTTCTCGAGGGCTACAAGGATATGCCGACGTACCGCGCGTTGATGGCCTACCTGGGCACCGACGACAAGGACCCCAAGATGGAGATTCCTCTGGACGGTGTTGGCGGCACTGCGCTGCTGGTCAAGGCAGACGTCCACCGCGACGGAGCCATGTTTCCTCCATTCGCCTTCTACCACCTCATCGAAACCGAAGGATTTGCCAAGATGGCAAAACGCTTAGGCTGGCAACCGTTTGGGCTCCCGAACTACAGGGTAAGCGACTAGCCCCCCAAACCTCTAATTATATGATTGGCGCAGCCGCTAACAACACGCAGGTCTACCACTACAATGAGTAATGAGTAAGCGTCATGACGGGACGCAGCTGGAGAATCAGAAGAGAACGCCCACCAGGCTTCCCCCAGAGAGATGCCAGCGGGACCCTCCTCCTTCCGGCCGTCGCCGACAGGTACACGGCGGCGGCGGCGGCGGCGGCGGCATCACGAATTTACGCGCGGGCCTTTTTGTCCATTGGAAACCTTATGCCTTTTAGTGTGCGGATACCCCGTTGTATCTTGCCGACATAATTGCATTCGAAACTTTGAAAGGGGACGAAAGGTGAAAAAAGTAAGAGATGGCGTTTTGTAGTATATTTTCACATCACACACAAACAACAAACCACACACAATCTTCTTTGGGCGACGACAGGTGCAGGGCAGGAGTCAGGGAAACGGGGTCAACGAAGGAGGAGGATTCACCCGGCCAGAGAGAGGCAGAGAGAGAAGCCTCGCGAGCAAACATGCGATGTGTCCCAACATGTAAGAATAAACGAAGCGCCAGGGTATCGAGAACGGCGGGGAAACGGACCACGGATTGCGCATCACAAAACCTGAAGCATTAGAAGGAGTCTCTTTTCATGTCTCCGTGCCGGTTCTGTGTGATAGATCAAAACATGTTATTCTTTCAGATATGATGATGATGAGAATGTCCCTCCCGTTCCTATGATTACAATCTGATGAGCAATACCCTCAGATTCCCTTGAACCCGCGCGCCCCCATCCCGTCCCTTCCAATGTTACATAAAGGTGTAGTTTAATCTCTTGAAAACGCATTCATCCCGCTCCCCGATATCCCGACCAATATACTTTCCTCTCCCTTGCCTGTGCATGTGTATGTCTTTCCTTGGCACTCGCCCTGAACCAGCCCCCCCCATCCGAGAGGCAAGGGCAGGTATGTTTTTTATCAACTCTTTTCTTTTCTCTTCCCCTCCTCCCCCCTTGCGTCAAAAATGGCACCATCCCGATAAGCAGCAGCAGCAGCAGCAGCAGCAGCGGTCACGGCCCTTCGTACCTCCCATCGTCGTCGCGGCACCAAAACTCGACGAGGGCTCGGGTGCCCAGGACGTCCCCGCCGCGCAACAGCGCCGCGACGTCGACGTTGAGCGGCGAGTCCGTCTCCGGGTACGCCAGCAACGTGCGCACGGCGCGCACGCTCTCGAGGACGCTGTAGGCCGGCGTCCAGGCGTCCTTGAGCAGGTCGAGGCAGATCTCGCCCGTCTGCAGCGCGATGTTGGCGTGCACGACGGGCGTCGCGAAGCGTATCGTCGGCGGGCGGAGGGGGTAGTCTGTCGGGATCTGTATGTTGAGGAGCCAGCGGCCTTCTGTTCCGGGCGGGGGGGCGCGGTGTCAGTGACCAAGAACACACACACTGCATGAGAGGGGGGAAAGAGAAAGAGAACGGGGGTGCCTCGTACCATCGTATCCGTTCCCGATCCCCCGGCCGTTGATCACGGCCTCCCACGACAGCAAGTCCTCGTCGTTGACGGGCCCGAGCCTCTCGATTCCCCGCTCGTCCTTCTGCTCCGACCGCCACACGTCCAGCTCCTTGATGAGGCGCCTGATGGCGCCCCGGCCGTCGGACGACGACTTGGACTTCTTCTTCGCGCTCGCCGCGCCGCCCGGATTCGAGCTAGAATCGGGCAGGTTCTGGATCCGCCACGACATTTGGAGGGATTTGCTGCTGAACGGAGGGCGGGGAAAGGACGCGAAGGGGGGAGTCGAGATCGGGTATTGGGGGCGAGAGCTTGCCGGCGTTGCCTGGCTTGCGACCCAACGTTATGGCTCACGGGAGACTCGGCGATGCTGTCCTCAAGAGTGAACAAACGATTGCAAATGAGAAATCTGTGGTGGACGCGTGGTTTCACGTGGTAGCCTTCGAATTTTCGACGAGAGAGCTATGGTATGTACAGCTTTCGGATGGGAGCTCTGCAAGACGCCAGCCAGTAGCCGCAGCCGAGCGGCAGGTCACCTTTCCCCAAGGTGACTTGCCAATTAGAGGTATGCCGCGACAGGGGAGGTGGGCCCCACGCGCTCAGCCGAGGCTTTCTGACCGACGTCCGGGTGTTAACAGGCCCCTGAGTGCTCCGGAGCATCCTCCTGTTTGATCTTGAGGCTGTCCTCATTTCACCCGAACAGACCGGCCACTGCCAGTGGGTCGACAATGTTGCTCAGAAATATGTTCATTAATATTTGTCTACGTCGCGATTTGTGCCATCTTCCATCGTCTAGAGCGCTGAAGCAGCCGGCCGGCCAAAGAACTAAGAGGGATGCTGCAACCATGCCTCGATTTGTCTGCCTCCCCTTCTTTTCGTCGTCCTAAATTCACAATTCATCCCGGATATGTCCAGAGAACGGAAACAAAACACCTTGGAACCAAATGTTTCCGCTCCTCCATGTGCTACTAAAGACTTATGGCCGCATACCTGCTATGCTCATGGAACTTGCTGCTCATGCTGTCATCACAAAGAACGCCGAATCCGTGTCCCAAAAAGCTCGCCTTATCGATTGAGCTCAGTCCTGTGTGTTGCGTGGGGACTGGCGACGAGCTTGAAATGCTTTTCATCTGAAAAGAGGTAGTTCGCTGTGGCATTGTTGTCATCTGCCGAATGAGTTGGCGTCGAAGACATGCCCCCATTTCCAGTTTAAAAAAGACATTATCCCGGCGGACAGATCCGTCGGGAGAGAAGGTGTAAAAAGTTGTACAAGAATTCCATATACATGCGTCGTGAGGTCACCTTGGTAACTGAGGTGAATATCAGGTAGACGGTGACCTTACATCCGGTCTGGTTGATGAGCGAGATGTGATTTCCTGGTGCTTCTAAGCAGAATTGTCTTCCTTGGGCTTCCAGAATCGCATCACGCGACTCAGTCGTTTCGTTTTGCTTGTCTTTTGCTTCCGATCAGTCTCGCAATCGTACGAGACTTCCATCGAGAGCTTGCTTCTCTCCCCATGGGAGCTACTGATCAGCCTACTCAGACTGGCCAGACTGGACCGTCGGCGACCGAAGGCGGCCGACGAGACTGAAACAGGACGTGGCTGTTCAGCTCGGGCGCTATCGGGTCTGAATTGAGAGTTCGTCGCAAATGAGCTGTCCCTGGTCATGGTGGAATGGCTGGAAGTCAACGAAGGAATATCCACGGAGAGTCTGACCTCAGGGCCAGGCTCGCCGAGCAGCAGTGATTGAAAGTTGCTCTCTTCGTTGACCGACGAGGGAGCCGTTGAGATTCGTTGAGCGTCGTACGACATTGGCGAGCGAGGCGACGGGAACGACGAAGCATGGCTCATGGAATATGGGCTGACGGGCACATTGGATGGTGTGGGCAGGTGCAAAGGGCTGACGTCCACGGGTGCCAAATCTTTGCTTGCAAGAATCCTGCGAGGGGACGGTGTCTCGGATCCGGCTGACTCCGCCTTGTCGTGGAATATAGAGCTTGTCCTGAATTCGGGAATGTCAGGTTGAGGCTCCTCGGGGATGACCCGATCTTGCAAAGAAGCCACGGATCTCTCGGATCGCATGCTAGCAGCCAGCTTGGTGGTATCTCTATCAGTAGTAACCGAGCCAACATCAGTACTGCTGTCGTCGACGACGCTGACGGGCTTGACATCAAGTATGGGATTCTTGACAACGTTGTTGGCGGGTGGAGTCGCCTCATCACTGGACGAATCCGCCTCGTCCTGCACAGTGGTCCTCGGGGCGCCACTGCCGGACCGCATTGAGGATCGAACACCGTGTTCGTCGTCTTCCTCGTCCTCCTCGAAGACGTCGGCCATGGTTGAGCTGCTGCCGAATCGGTGAATCCCAAAGCGGCCGCCTTCAAAAGGGACCATTTCGGGCGCACTCTCTGCGCGTCGGTGGTAGTGCATTCCCGGTCCACTGAAGCCCTTCATGCCTTGTGCGCTGTGTAGCTGGCGCTTGGTGGAGCCCGCTGCTCGCTGGGCGGCATCCCATTCGGGGTTGTTGGCCAGCGGTGTATTGAAAGGTCCGAGGGCGGCATCCAGGTCGATCATGGGGAACGAGCTGTCGTCCTGAGCCGATACTGGTCGCGGCTTCCACTCTTGCAAGGTCTGGGGCTGACTGGATGAGTCCGTTACGAGAAGTGTCGGTGTAACTGGTTCGACATCGATTTCGGGCTCTGCGAGCAATGTGTCATCCTTCTGCTCTATCGGCTCGGTACGTCCAGCGGAATCGCCCGACAAGTCCAGGTCTTTGCACTTCTTGGACCGTCGCTTGTCCTTGCGAGTCAAGATGGAACCGGCCCAGTTCTTGACCTTCTTCTTCTTTTTGGACTTCTTGCCGTCCTTGTTTTGCTCAGACGGTTCTGACGTATCAACGCATTCCGAAATATGCTCCGAAGAAGACGATGCAGAACTGTTCGGTTTAGAGGCAGACTCAGAAGAGCTTGAGCTGAGGGGTCTGGTACGCAGGGGCAAAGCCGCTGCGGCGAAAGGGTCCAGTCCAAAGAACGACCATCGCTTCGGAGTCTTCGTTGGGCTAGGCATTGGAGGACCAACAGTGCCAGCCTCCGGTACGTTGATGAGTGTAGGTATCGAGTTTCGCCTTCTTGGAGATGCTCCGACAGATTGGATACTCTGGGACCGTTCGAGGACGGCGCCGGCTGTGCTCGGCCTGGACTCGTTGGTTTGCCGTGACGGTGTGAGGACCAGGGGAATCACTGGCTCCGTCTCGGCATTTGTTGTAGTCGGAATGGAAATAATGGACGAGATACTGCCCGAGACGGAGTGTCCACCGGGCCGGGCCGTGACGGTACTGGATGTATCGCTAGACACCATGGACAGCGGGCGCGGGATGAATTCCAGTGTATCAGAGAAGCCAACACGGGCGCGAGTCACTGGCCTGGATACGGGCGATACTCTGCCGCTTGAGGGGCTTGAACCATCCGTCGATGGCGTGTGCGATTCTCTCGGCACCTTGAGTGCTGGCTCGGATTCAACAGACTTCAACGTCCTTTCACCTAGGCTTGCCTGGTCCTCCAAGCGTCGGTCGTATTCGGCTGGACTCGTCGGAGCACTGCTACCTCTCATGGGACCCGACGCAGGGGGTTGGAGGATGAGAGACAGATCGTGGCCAGAAAGGGCGGCGGACCGGCGGTGTTGATGGCCACGACGAGAAGGCGGTTTGACAGGAGGCGGTTGGAAGCCCGGTGAGGCGAAGCCGCTTTCTGATCTCGTTGGGCTTGTGCTTGTCACGGTGATGGAATCTCCGGAACGAATGCTTCCACCCACAAACTCGCTTCCTCCTCGTCTGTGTCCATGCCCGGGTCTAGATGTAGTAGAAGAGGGCGAGGGCATCAGTCTGGGAGACACGGGCGGGGGCGAGAGCGGAGGGCTGAGAAGCGCAGCATCGGGAGACAGCGAGGCACCCGGGTTGAATGTAAAATTAGGGAGGGCGGGTGACCTCGACGGACGGTCAATGGTGTCGGCACCAAAGGTAGACCGGTCCTGGATTTCGATGGCTGACAGAGGTCGTCGGCCGGTGGCCCTTGAAAACGAGGATGGCGCGGAAGCTGATGAGGGCCTCGCCGGAAAGACGAACGGAGGATTCGGCAGCGGAGGCATCGTTCGTGGGGAGCGCTGAGGTCCTGAGCCTGAAAAGGAGGGTGTTGAAGAAGCAGAATTATCCAGCATTGCTGGTAGGGGGAGAGATTGCATCGAAGAGTCCTCCAAAAGCTGAGCACCTGTTGTAGGCAAGATACTCTCGGGTCCAACAGCGGCTGCCATTCTTGACTCAGCCGCTCTGCGGCAACAGGGTCAGTCAGCACCTAGGCGGAGGACATAGAAAGTCGCGGGCGAGTGATTGTCGTCGGGAGGCCAGGGGGAATCTCGGACGGGTATTTTGACGTGGTCGACGCGTATGGGACGGTTTGCGAGGCGATGGCGAGACTTGAGATTAATTCTGTGGCATCAGAGACTTAGCAAACCGGGCTCTTGCTCGTGCGAAGCGTCTTGACACAGAAGGGGGAGAGGTGCGGGCGAAGAGGCACCTTTTGAGCAGTATCGAAGGCGGCGCGTTGACGATGGGAATTGGACGAAATTGGCGTTCACGGGGTGCAGACGTGACGAAGCCGGTCGACCAGGTAAGACAAATGCTATTTATCGAAGTTGAAAATTGAAGAGTTGGTTAAGGAGCGGACGGTACAAGACCAGAAGCAAATCTGCAAGATTTACGACTGGAATTGGACCACGAAGCTGAAGTCAAAGGGCGACAACGGCCTCGAAAGGTTTTGGGGGAAGGGAGTTGATAGGAAGAAGAGGGGGGTTGCGACGCGGAAGACTAAAGAGAGGATGGGATGGATGGGTGGATTTGGGATTAGAATTGGGGACAGACACACACCAACACCCACACACACTGCACAGCAGTGAGAGAGAGCGAGGAAGCGACGAGTCGGGTCCAGCATCGGGGGGGTGGGAGGTGTAGGGGGGGTGTGGAGGGAGATCCAGGGAGGGCGTGGAGGGAAAGCCTGAGTTGGGTTTGGACCGGCCGGGGAGGGGGGGGGGAAGGAGCTTTTGAACCGGTGGGCCCTACTACAATCTTCGTGTAGGGGTGTGACACTATTTAAAAATACTATTTAAACTATATTTATAGTACCTATTTTACACTAGGATATAATTAAAAAAACTATAGGAAAAGACTATTATAAATAACCTTAATAACCTTTATTTTAATAACTTTAATTAATAGGTTAAAAACCTTAGAGAAATAAGTTATAAATAACTTATTTTAAAAAGTTATTAAAAAAGAAAAAATAAAACTTATTTTATTTTTTATTTTCTTTATATTATACTAATTATACTTTATAATACTAAGTTATAATACTTAT